>RJVU01053643.1:1892968-1956124 GCA_003731715.1 Anabarilius grahami | reverse complement strand
GTTCAGTCTGCGATTACAGTCGGTGTTCAAATTCCATGTGAAAGTATATAAATCTGCTTCAGGAGCAGGAAACAATCGCTGTATGTTGAGCACAGTCAGAATGTTTTAGCTAGTCGTTAAATGTGTGCCCGGCTTAATAACACAGCGAATGCCGGTGGTAAACACTCGTGTTCCAATACTCCTGCACGAGTTTTGGGAGGCGTTCACTCGAAATGAGCTGTGAAGGAGGGGGGTTGTTCTTACGCATGCGCTCATTTAAAAAAATCAGTCGACGAAAAGATCCTCTGTACCACCTTTAATGTGTTATCCTCATGTTGACAATGGGATAAACAAAAATAAATTAGGTGACTGAAATTCATACAAAGCAGACATGCACTGAGAAATGTGACTACGGATGTGAAAGTGTTTTTGTGTGTGGTTATGGTCATCACTAGGGCTGTGTATTGCCAAGAATCTGGCGATATGATACATAGCACGATACAGGGGTTGTGATATTTCTTGTCTTTTTTAGAAAGAGGATCTAATTTTAGAAAAAATGGTCATAAAGAACACACCACCATATGCATAAACCTGAAAACAACTTTTTTTTTAACAATACAGTATCATTTGCATTTATATCACTATTTTGTGCAATATAAGGGAAAATAGTAAAGTGACTGCAGGATTCTTTAGGTGTATATTTTTTAAAGGTTCACAGCACTTTTAATTTCTAAACTATTTAACAACTAGTGCATGGTCCATTTCATGAATGTCTGTTTTATATTTAATACTGTAGCTGCTTGCTTTAAAGCAGTCTAATGTATAAAGTGTTATTTAAATAAACATGCCTTTACTGAAGAGCTGAACAGAGCTGATGCAAACATATCCACATCGCTATGATCACATGCTTTCTGTTGTCACCGCTGTCATTTTTGTTGTGTTTATTTTGTTATTAAGAGGAAAAAGTCGAGTACATACTATTGTTGTCAAAAGTACCGGTACTTCGGTACCAAGTCGGTACTGAAATTTTGAAAATGTGACGATACCCGCATTTCTGTAGTACTGTTAGTACCGAGAATCCGGGTATATTCGGTACCCACTGATACTGTGCCAGTATTTACGTGAATATGACACGAGTGAAGCACAAAGTTTTGTTTACAAAAGTAATAATAGGTTAGCAATTAAATGTGACATCGCAGCCATGGAAACATTTTGGTTCATGCCGAATGAGAGGTACGTGAGTCCATACATTTAAGCTTTGTACTCTGTTTTGCGAATCGCGATCTGGTCACCTGATTATCAGAGAATTTTACAATATTCCATAAGTTATTCCACTGAACATGGAATCTCTGTTTCTTTTCCCCAATCTTCACTCACGCAGGGGATTATAAACGTTTTTCGTTCGCATTTAGGCCTATTATAGGCTATTCGCATTCTTTACTGTGGTAAAGTAGAAAAAACACTGTAGGACAGAAACCTTTTTGCTTGCACGTCAATTTCTATTTAACTCAGTTTGTGCTTGTTATAGACTTTATAAGGAGTGTCAAGTTTATTTGTATAGCGCGTTTCACACACGCTGATGATTTTTACTTTCGTTTTCTCTGGCAGTGCTAAATCAAACATAGCCTAAATATCTTGCCCCTGCGGAGGATAAAACTCGCTCTCCAGACCTTTTACAACAAGTGTCAGTTGCTTGTAACATCAGGATAACATGAAGATAATATTAAAGAGAAATGGTCTCTTTCCTGCTCGTGTCCCTATCCCAATCAAAGCGCAGGCTATATGACTATAATAAAACGGGACTTTGGCTATATGACGCATCTTTGTGTGGAAATAAAAAACAAATGTTTTTTAAAATAATATTTAACTTTCTTATTATTTAGGTTACCATTATTTATCGATATTTATTTCATAGTTTTACAGGCTTGTGTGTTGTTTCACTGACAGAATAGCTAAAATAAACAGCATATGCTGGTAAGGTAGGTTTTGAAGCTGGTATGCTGGTTTGAGCTAGTTTATGCTGGTCCTATGCTGGTCCAGGACCAACATAGGACCAGCACTTGACCAGCATAAACCAGCTCAAACCAGCATACCAGCTTCAAAACCTACCTTACCAGCATATGCTCATTTTTTCAACAGTACAAAATGGATGTTTGAGCATTTATTTATTTATTTTATATTTCAAAATGTATTTCATTGAGGCAGCCTATATATACACACACACAAACATACATATTTAATGTTTTTAAAACAGGCTATATAAAAAAAAAAATTGTAAAATAGTTCCAACAGATTTTGCTGTGGTACCGAAATTAGTACCGAGAACCGTAAAATTCTCATGGTATCGGTACCGACCACTGGAATTTTGGTACCGTGACATCACTAGTACATACTACATATTATATCAAACGACTCTCTCAGCAACGCGGATGGCATCGGGATATTAAGTGAGCTCTCAGATTCAATGTGTTTCCCGAGTTTTGGATTATAACATGGCCTATTTTGCAAACATTTGACTCTTGTCGATCTCCTTAGTGGTTTCTTTATAATTGAAGCCAAAATGTGTCCACACACTTCAGCTCTGTATACCGCGGGGGCGGACTATTTCTATCGTCATGCGAGCCGGGTTCGCTAATGCCTACGCTTGTGATGCACCTCGCGCTTCTCAGGCTACGCGTCAGTTTGCGTTCTGAGATAACGCTTACATCTAGCGGTTGGGTTTTATACAGTCTGTGGTTTAAACCGTAAGTGTAAATAAATAATTAAATTAATATCGATAGTGTTTTTGAGAATCGATACAGTATCGCCAAACATAATATCGCGATATTCACGTGTATCGATATTTTCTTACACCCCTAGTCATCACCTGTGTCAGCTGTCCTAGAGAGGAGTATGGGTGAGGCAGGGGCTGGTGTCCTGGCAGGCTGTAGCCCTGGAGGGAGTAGGAGGCCTGTGGGGAGTTGTGTCCTGGAGGCAGGTTAGGGGGTGTGGGGGCTGACAGCGGCCCAGAGTGGTACAAAGACTGAGGCTGAGGACCAGACTGACCGGACTAGAAAAAGACAGAATAAAAACAGAACTTATTTAGTATGGCATCAGAAACTTATGGGGTTCTTTTGTATGAATGAACAAAAGATTGTGTAATAGGTGTGTAGTTGCTATTGATTGGCAGGTGGATGTACCTGTCCTGGACTGGGGGCGGGGTGTTGAGGGGGTGGCTGGCTGCCTGTGGGGGTGCTGGAGGGCTGAGGATGATGGATGGATCCAGAGTGATGAGAGAATGACTGCGGAGCTGAAACAAAGAAAAATTTATATAGTTGACAACATAAAAAAAACACAAGTAACTAAATCAATCCATTCCAAAAATTTATTAAATGCTTACCATACATCCCCTGCTGAGGGGCTGGCGGTCCTTCATTCTGACCAGGGTACTGTGGGCCTGGGGGACCCAGTGTCTGTGGGTGACCTCCTGATCCGAGCATTCGTGGTCCACCCTGGAGCATAGAGTACACCTAAGACAGAGAGAGAAAGAAACAACAGGGGGGATTTTTTAGCAAAGGTGACCACGTACAATGCAAATCGCATTCAAAACCAAATCAACTTGTTTGATTGAAATACTAGAAGTATTTGTTCTACCGGAAACGTGAAGGCTGGTACCTGTCCAGGGTAGTGGGGCATTGCTGATATGACCTGGTTGTACTGCAGATATGAGGGAGGGTAAGGAGACGCCACCAGAGGAGGTCCTGCTGCTGATGCCGCGGCCTGGAGCATAGGGGGCGCTGAAGAGCTGTGGTCAGGACGAGGAGTCACTACAGAACCTGAGAGACAGGAGGTGGAAGTAACGCATGAGTAATTGTATGCAACACTTTTCATGAGTAGAGTGCAAAATAGAACCTGAAAGTCTTATTTTAAATTCATTGGTAACACTTTACAATATGGTTATTGCATTAAGCATTAGTTAATGTATTAACTAACATGAACTAATCATGAGCAATACATTTGTTACTGTATTTACTAATCTTCATTAATGTTAATGAAAATCATTTCTCATTGTTTGTTCATGTTAGTTCACAGTGCATTAATGGTAACAAGATTTTAATCATGTATTAGTAAATGTTGAAATTAACATTAATAAAGGTTAATGCTGTATAAGTGCAGTTCATTATTAGTTTATGTTAACTAATGTTAACTAATGAACCTTATTGTAAAGTGTTACCACATTATTATTATTATTGATAATATAATATTGTAATATTACAATATATGAATTTTTTTTTTTTAAATGCAACGTTCAAAATAAGCTTTAGGCCCTATTTTTGTTATTAATATTACTAGTTATACATTTAAATTAAGAGTTTAAAAACCTTTAAAGTAATTTTAAAAAAGCCCATATTATTGCTGATATAATAAATTATTATTATTATTATTATTATTATTAAGATGCACCAATGTATCGGCCAATAAAAGCAATTATTAATACTGCTCCTACAGATATTATTAGTAAAGTTATATCAATTAATATTAATACAATCAATGAAGCGTTAATGTAAGCATTACCTTTTGTTCTTGGGTACTTCCCTTGACCGACAGTTGTCATGGGATATGGGTACATCTGAGGTGCCTAGAAAGGAGAGAGAGAAAAAAAAGAAAGAAAAGTACATATATCATGTGTGTTGCAAACAAAAAGTTTTAGAATATTTTCCAAAATTATCCATGAGCAGCAGGGATAGGCACCTGTACAGAGTGACCCTGTATCTGGATGGGTGAGACATAGCTCAGGTACTGGGTGTTGTAAATGGCTCCCTGGCCTGGTGGGGGCTGCAACACCACTGTGGGGCTAGGCGGAGTTGGCCGTGGGGGGGTGGGAGTGGCCGAGGGCTTCACCTGCAAAATGGACATGACACACTGGCTTGGCACTTTTCGCTTTTCAACAATTGTATAAAAGAAACTAAACAGTTAAAATTAATGCCCTCACCATGCTGAGAGGAGCCTTGGTGGGGTTGAACTCTTTGGCGTTGGGGTTGAGTGTAGATTTCTTCACCTGACTGAATTAGAAAGCATTTTGAAATGCATTAATAGACTTCATATTGTATTACAAGTAGTTATCAAATGTGATTAGTAAATCAATTAAGCCCAATATTCTGAAATGTTCTACTTACTCAGTCATGCCCTCTGATCTCTCACCAGCCTCTGGTTTGCCCTCCTCACTGCCTGGGGTCCTTGCGGGTTGAGGCGTCCCTGCCGTTTGCCCTTCTGCAGTTGGGTTTTGCATGGCAGTGCCAGACAGGGCAGAGGGTGCAGAGATGGGTGTGGTTGGTGGAGGGGTGGTGGTCGCCGCCCCCTCTGCATTTGTCTCTCTACTTCTCTCCTCTGCTGCAAGCTCTGCAGTTGTGGGCGGGGCTGTTTTAGCTTCTGTAGGAGGGGTGGGTTCTGTTTGTGTATTGTGGGCGGGGTTTGTTTGAGGAGAGTCAGTGGCCAAAGTTTTGGGGCTGGAACTAGAAGGAAGCTAAAAACCAGAGAGGGGAAAAATTTGTTTTAAAAAAGTACTATGGTTTTCCCTTATAGTTATACTTGCCCATGGGCGAAAAAGTTGACAAATAAAAACATGGCCAATGTAGCATGTCTGGATTACAATCATACTATATTTAACATACTTTTTACAGGTAGTTAAATACAACCCCATTTCCAGAAAAGTCATGACATTTTGTAACATCCAATAAAACCAAGAATCTGTGATTTGTTAATTCTCTTGAAACTTTTACTGACCAAAATACAAATTTACAATGTCTCTACTGACTAAAATAACTGTTTTTTGTGAATAAATAGAATATTAAAGTTTAACTGTTTTGAAACAGTCCACAATAAGGTGAATTGACAGGTAATAGGTGAAGGTCGTGGTTGGGTATAAAATGAGCATCTCAGTCTTTGGGTCATGGTTCACCATTTTCTGCCAAATATCATGAGAAAATGCAACTTTAATCTCCGTTACAAAAGGAGAAAGCTATACAGTACATCTGTTCAATGCAGAGAGTTCTTTGGGCCCAAGCTCATCTCAGATTGTCCAAAAGACAGTGGAAATGAGTGCTGTGGTCAGATGAGTCCACCTTTTAGCATGTTTTTGGGGAAAACATGCACGGAGTTCTCAGTCCCAAAGACGAAAGGGACCGTCCAGACTTTCATCAGTGACAGGTGCAAAAGCAAACACCTGTCATGGTATGGGGTGCATCAGTGCAAATGTGTGAAGGTACCATTGACAAGCATATATTGGAATCGTACAGAGACATACTTCCATCAGGATGACATCTTTCCTGGGAAGCAAGACATCTAGGCTTCATTTTGCATGTTCTACAACAGAGTGGCCATGTTTTACACCATAGAGAGGATGTACTTGACTGCCTGCCTATTTTACTCACACTGCTGTCCGCCATCCCGTTAAAAACCTCTTTTTCTTATGCTAGTTAACTTATGTTCACGTTTCCCTCATTCATGCGTTGAGCGCCGCCTTGTAGTAGCGACACTGGGAGCAGGGAAATTTATAGCGATATTTGGCACCAGCGTATCGATTCTCATATCGCACAGAGAAGGACGACGATATATCACCATATCTATATTTTGTCCCACCCCTAGTTACTATCCTCGATTCCCAAACGATTAAAAAGTGTAGTTAAAAGGAAATGTGATGTGGTAAACTTGTCTCTCCAAACTTTTTTTGGAGTGTGCTGCAGCCATGAAAATCTAAATTTGTTTATATTTACAAAATACACTTCAGTTGGTTAAGAAAAACATTGGAAATATTTTCTTTGTACTTTTGTCAGTTAAATAAAGGTTAAACAGAATGAACAAAACAGATTCTTAATTGTATTGCATTTTACAAAATGTCCCAACTTTTCCAGAAATTAAGTTGTATTTACGCATTCAAAATAAGTACCTACTCAGAGTATTCAATTTCAGATGCAGCCTATGACACACTCACCCTAAAATCATTACCAAACCTGCGAAGCTCCTCGAGTTGTGATCTCTGGCCTTGAGAGGCTATAAAGAGAGAGAAGAACATTTATTGACTAAATGACAAGTGCATGTACTGAAGTTAAGAAGAGTAACACAACTACAGGTTTACCTTTGCTGCTTTTTCCCTCCTGTGGACTAGCTAGACTGTCTGTCCTTTCCTTAGACAGAATTTCGTTCACTGAAAAGAAGAGTTAGATTGTCAGACACATGTATGAATGAAGTGTGTAACCACTCAAATTTATAACATCTCACCATCTACAGGGAACAGAGGGGTGGGGCCAGTGGGTTTCGGGGTCACCATGGTAACTGAAGAGGTATCCATGAAGGGAGAAGTAGTAGCAAGAGGAGAGTCCTGGGAAGGAGCATCTGGTTTGGGGGAACGAGAGACTGGAGAGAGACACACAGAGAAAAAAGGTCAAATGTTACATTTAAAAAAACAACAACAAGGGAACAGAGGACAGAAATTTATACATACAATAAATGTATATAAACACACACTCATATATACACACACACACATATTTTAAAGTGTTATTTTTTTTCCATACCTAATAAACTAAATTAACGCGTTTAAATGATTAATGCATTTAACGCACCCGTCCCAGACCTACGTAGGTCATTTCATATTTATGGCCTGTAATATTTGGTCTACTGTATAATGCATTTTTAGATTTTCTTATTGTTGTAAGTAACTGAAACAAGTATAAATTTAATTAAATGTAATAAAACACTGCAAACCTATAAACAAACACCTGAAGTTGCTTTACTAAATTTGCATTAGTAAAGTAACATGTTAAACAAAAATGTATTATTGCAGTTGATAAATATGTAGCCATTACAAAGCCAGTGTAAAATATGAAGTATGCAAATACTAAACAACCCAGGATAACATTAACCCAGGTTTAAAGATGACATTGGGTTAACAATTTCAAATGTCAAAAGCCCATAAAGCTCGGCTGGACATCATAAGCTTGTGTGTGGGTGGGTGTGCATATGTATGCATATTAACCTGTAGGGGAGGAGTGAGAATTTGAGGTACGCAGGTTTCTGTTGTTCTGCCCAGGCCTTTGAGACTTGGGTGACATTCTAGATGACACTATGAGAGATTAATGCAATGTTCATCAGTAACACAGAGGGCAGTAACCATCTAAAAACATTCAAAGCGATAGGTACACAAAACGTACCTCCATTGACAGGCCGAGCCGAGTCTGAGAGAGACTGTGGGTGTGAGAGCGAATGTGGGAGTGTGTGTGGGGAAGGAGGGCTAGAGTGACCTGGCTCTGAAGGGCGGGGCTGAGTAGGTGGGCTGCTCTGTGATTGGTGTGTAGAGAATCCTCCTCTGACAGACAGAGGGCTGCTCCTATCAGTGGGAGGAATGGGCTGACCACTACTAGAGGGGAGGGGTCTTGGGGAGGAGCTTGAGGGGACAGGTCTATTTGTTCGATTAGGCAGGGTGGATACAGCTCCTCTTTCACCTCTTCCAGAAACTCCCATTTCTCGCTCCCTTGCTCTCTGGGGTAGAGGAATGTACTTGCCCTCCCTAAAATAAAGACAGCAATGATCATCAGTATACTACGGACAAAGACTACATAAGATAACAGCGTGGGAAAGGAAGAAGAAACTGTGTCAAACCTGCTTCCAGCACTGGAGAACCCAGGGCTATCCCTTCCTCTTTCTCGTTCTCCTCCATCGCGGTCCCTGTCCCGGACCACAGCGCTGAATTTGTCTTCCTCGGTTCGTCCTTCATCATTCTCCAGGGCTACCCGGTGACGATACTGTGAACTAGCTTCAATCTCATTGGCCAATCGAGCGGCTCGAGCTTCTCGCTGTCTGAAGCCCTCAGAGCTGCCCCGCTCCAGAGGAACCCTATCAGAGAAAGGTACCAGAAATCAGGAGCCTGCAGAATGTAAAACAGCGCTGCTTTTGACTTTAAATGTGCATTTGAAGGGGGTGGATTCTGGAGTTCACTGCCGCTTCAATATGTCTTTTGAGTGATTTATAATCAAAGTTATTAACCAACATATATCCTTCTAAATATTAAATTTTTGAATGACTACTTCAGTGTACGTTAAAGCACTTATTTTCCTTTTCCTCTTCAAACACTAGAGAATAATGGATGTCTGTACCTCTCACTGAGAGAAAAGTACAACTTATCAGTATGTTTTGGGAATCTTTCATGTATATAGTTACAGCTAGGGCGAACTTCAACCTTGAAGTAGCTGTGAATCGTGTGTATCTTTGTATGTGCACAGGTCTTGTATTGGTACTGATGGACAACTGGCATTCTACTTGAGATCTGCCGGCACCTTTTCACGACCTAGAAGGTCACTATGTACCTAAATCCAGGGTCCGAGCATCAGAATCGTGATGGATGGAGATACACTTCTGACTAACAGTGCATGTGTGGAAAATTACTAATTTCATCAGAATGGTTTAACCTGAAGTAATAATGTAGTTAGTGCAGAGCGGCCTACAAACTGATGTTGAAGCTGAGTTTACTGCAAACTATTCTTCAGTAAAATTCTCTCCAATTTATTTTTTTAAACTCAGACTCCGTAACTGTAAAATTCCCCTACACAGTGCTCGCATATATTTAATTAAATCATATCCTGTTGATGATTTATAAATATTCCTGATTTTTCCATCCCCAAATTTAAGAACTTAAAAGGTATAACAAAAACATTAAATATTTTTTTTTTAAAGAGAATTATTATTTTACAAAATTATTTTAAGAGGCAAGACTTATGGACTTAAATGCAATCAAACTAAATTTAAGACTTTTAGACTTTAGGAAAGCATGGGAATCCTGTTTAAAGGACAAAAGGCTTTTCCACTTCCGACTTTAAAGGTCATAGAAAAACAAACAAACACCTAAATCTGACAGGACATCAACGTACGTGTACATGGAGAGACTGGAGTCATAGGTGGACTTCACCCCATAGGTCTCCTCATTAAAGCGGAACATCTCGCTGGCATCCCAGCCATTAGACTGAAAGTGAGAAAAGGAGCTTCAATCATGTGAAACCTCCACCCAAGAACACACTAATTTGTGATCATATTGGATTGTATATACACAAGCATGTGGGTGGAACTCACTGCATCTGCATCTAGGTCAAAATTTTCTCCGTTGCTATCACCTCCATCCCACCTTTGAAGGACCTTCTCTTTATGGTCACCGTTTACTCTTGTTGAGCCGATTGCAGAATCTGTAAAAGTGTCTGAAAACACAAACAGACAAAGCATTTTAAATATATTTCCATTTCTTACAACGTCAAACAAGCGTACCTCTGTGCACACACCTCGGATAGCGTAGTTGAGATCCACATCTTTGCAGATCATAGTGACGAGGTCACTAGGGCCAAAGATCATGGTGTCCGTGATCTCTTCTCTCCTGGGATGGACAGGTGTGCCGCCACCACCGCCTCCATCTCCTTCCTCATTTTTCACCTTGTGCACTGCATCCACTGCCAGCTCACACTAAACACAAAAACATTGAGTGGGATTTGAGCAATGTTGCATATAAAGTGAAAAGTGAAAAGTGAAGTGACATGTGGCCAAGTATGGTGACCCATACTCGGAATTTGTGCTCTGCATTTAACCCATCCAACACACACACCGTGAACACACACCCGGAGCAGTGGGCAGCCATTGCTGCGGCGCCCGGGGAGCAGTTGNCTAGGGCCAAAGATCATGGTGTCCGTGATCTCTTCTCTCCTGGGATGGACAGGTGTGCCGCCACCACCGCCTCCATCTCCTTCCTCATTTTTCACCTTGTGCACTGCATCCACTGCCAGCTCACACTAAACACAAAAACATTGAGTGGGATTTGAGCAATGTTACATATAATGAGGCCTTGTTCAGAAAAATACTTAAATTAAAATAAATTAGGGCTGCACGATTTATTGGATGATTCGAAAAACAACACGCTTAAACACGATTCTTGGTGCAATTATGAAATTGCAAAGGCTGCGATTATTTTTTTATGCGCAGCTTGTCAATGAAGTATGGCTCCAAATGCTAATCCATCTGAAAAAGCATCACGCGTCAAACATCTTTTCAGACATGAGAAGCATCATCAACATCTTGTCCAACAAAAGACAACATTTAACAACATGTTTTTACTCCAAACTCACTTCATAACAAAGGCTGAACATCCTTCTGTGAGATGATGTGCTTATTAGTCATGTTTAATTCAATCAAAGTGTTTCAACCTTCTGTTTATTCAGCTACAGCGATATGACGCGTTGTCTTCTGCGGCAGGGCATATTTGGAGTTTCTGCGCAAGAGCGCCCTCTGGCTTTCACATGGAGAAGCTAATCTACTACTGATCACAGAGCCGTACAGTAGAGACCTGTGCGGGACAGATTTTTCAGTCCCATGCCCGCCTGCTCCCGCAAAAAAAAAATTATTGTCCCGCTCCCGCCCGCAAAATTCCGCTTAAAAGTAGCTTATATAGATTGTCCGTACATCCATGAAATAAGTTGTGTCGTCACAACATCTCAGCATAAATGCTTCCGATAAAATATTTGTTATTAAAGCATCAACATTCACAAACCACAGTTAATTTTAACTAAAAAAAAAGCTGCTGCATGCATACATGGTTTGGTATGGCAGAATGCGCGCAAAGAGCGCTCCCTTTATAATGACTAAAAAGCTGACATCTCAGTTCATCGCGATCCCACAAAGCTCTGTTATAACACAATGAATATATGAACAATGAACCTTTCATAATGTTTACACTTCGTGTGTTATAATAAGATTCATGAGCGCGCAAATTTCAGCACTGCATAAAAACTCCGGCGTTTTAAGTAGTGAGAGGATTCTAACATAAACACCCGATTGTGTTGCGTCTCAAATCAACAGATATGTCTGTGATTGGCTACATTGCTCAACACTGCAAACACAAGTTATAAAAAGAATCTTGCATATGCTTGCGACTGTAAATCGTTTTTGTTTTATATTAGTTATTCTTGTTGCTTTCTTGCAATATATGAATAACAATTTATTAGTTTTTAGATATTTTATGTTTAGATATTTCTATTTTGCGGGAGTCCCGCGAATCATTTGATTGTCGCGGGACCCACACGCGAGTAGTGTCTCACCGCCCACGCCCATCAAATCTTGTCCTGCGCCGCACTCTGTTGCGTTTGGTCCCATTGGGTGGCAGGTCTCTACCGTACAGCTCCAACAAGCTGCGCATAAAATAATCGCAGCCTTTGCCAAATCGTGTGCGGTTTAATCGCGATAAATTGTGCAGCCCTAAAATAAATAAAATCAAATTTGAAAAAACAAATCTGAACTGGGTGAACAAAGCCTGAGATTCTAGAATTCAGGCTGTCAAATAACAGTTAAAAACAGCAGCTTTGAGCGCAAGAGTCAGAAAGCAGGATCAATGCAGATGTGTCCGTCAGAAGATTTTGAGGGACAAACTTACACGTGAGCTTAATGTCTTGAAGATCCCCTCATATAGACTGCCGTTCTTCACCATTACATCACATCTGGAGCCCTGAGGGAAAGATTGCATATGCATGTCACGTATTTAAACTGTTGCTTCATGTTCAGAATTTTCATTTTTGAGGGAACTAACCCTTTAATGCTGAAAAGGGGGCTGGGGCCAACTAGGGAGCCTCAAAATTACTTTAAAATATTTAAAATAATCCAAAACAAATCAAAAGATTTCTTATTTGAATTCAACCCCTGAACAACAGTTTTATTTTTTCTTTGAAGAACCAAACTGTGTAGAAAAATTTGGATAGCCTAAGTTTAAAAGTGTGATCTCTAGACATAAAAAACCATGTAGATTAATAAAATTGTACAATGGGCATTTTTATAACAAATATACATTTTCCAGTTATGCCAAGCTCTAAAATACTTTATCAGGTAGAAACCAAGTAAGAAAAATTATCTAATAAAATTACAAACAACAGGAGAAGTCAATATTGTTGAATATTGTTTGGAATCTTTAATGTCAAAAAGGTCCAGAACATTATCAAAGAGGGGTGTTTTCAACCGCCAAAGAATAAACCATTTATTTCATGCCAAAACTCACCACCACGGCTGTGAGAAAGTGGAGCATCCTGGAGTTGTTGTACACACCCTCAAACACCTAAAAATAGTACATATAAATATTTACTTGGTCATTTGGTGGTCCGAAAAATGCTGCGCAATATTCAGAGAATACCAACTAAGACATTTTGATTTTGTAATCTTGAAATGGGAAATTATGGTTAAAAAAAATGCATAAGAATTTACGTACAGGTGGTGACTGTGAGGGAGTCTTCACAGAGTTTCTGTTTCTAAAGGAAAAAAAGAGAAAACAATCGTTAGTAAATATTAATAGACAAACAACAATTGACAAACAGAATTGAATAAAAACATTTAATAATATAAATAAAGTGTGCATATAAATAATAATCGACAGAATATTAATAGATCATTTGATCCACAAACAAATCATTTGTACCATGGAAATCATTAGGAACCACAACAACAAAACCACGAACAAACATGACAATAACTCAATTCGGGTATTAAGTATTTACTGTACACATGAGCTGTATCAAATGTTCGGGAACGCGCCCAAATTTGCTGTCTTTCCATGCAGCCCCGGTACTGCAGGCGTTGCTCTTCTGTTACATGTGAGGACAACAATTACAACACCGCGAAGCGCGTGGTTAAACAAAAGGACAATCATACACGAGTAACAAAATAACGATCGGATTAGATCGGATTGCGCATAATGACAATATTATTTAGCAAAGCGAATGTGTAAACAATGGCAAACAAGGCGCGTTTTAATTACGACAGACCGCAAAGCGGGTTAGCGGACCTGGCTAACAACACAAGCAAATGCCGAATCGAAGACAAGACAAACAGCTTGACATTAACGTGCGCAAGTGTACACATTTCGTGCCCCTCCTCACACTCGATCAAACCGCTAATAAAATACGGGTTTGTGTACTTTTTTGTCATATGCATCCCGGCTCTTCTTTGAAGGCGTCGGTAAAATGGCTCAAGTTGAAAGTCGAACACAATACTGAATCATATGGGATCGGAAAACAACAACAAAACACTGCTGATCCCTTCCCATGACCCGCCTCCGAGAGCAGTCATAAGCTGAAAAAGATGGCAATCAATTAAAACCTAAACTCCATTGGTTGACAATGTTCTTTATGGGCGGATGTGTACAGTTAACGACAATCCTATCAATCATTGGCCCAAAAGTGTGTCAATCAAACATGCTTCGCAGCGATTGGTTAGCGCTCCTGCTAATTTAACAAGGCTCGGTACGATTGGTGTTCAATGGACTGTGTTAAATATGCGCTTTGGGCACGCCCACTTTGACCGGTAGGCCTCGTGTTAAAATGACAATCCGCGGACTTTCTTGAGCGAGGCAGCCCCGCGTGTGCGTTACCTTCCCGGGGCGGGTCTGTTAGAGTTACTCCCTGGAACTGATGAAGCCATTGACCCTGAAGTTCCATTGGATGTTTTGCGGCCACCGGGTCCAGGCTGCTGTTAAAATGCACAACGATTGTTAAACACTGACAAAAAATAAGTATTAATCACATTAACGTTTATTAAAATGAAGGCTAGCAAGTTTACTAGCATGTTACGTTAAAAATGAAAGTGTGGAAGCTTAAGGGAAAACGACAATAATTGGACCATAAAAGCTATTATGAGTTTTAATATCCTCGATTGAAGACTGTATAAATTATACAAACTGATTGCGACTCTTAGATGTGGTACTCACGTTCTGTCGGCGAAAAGACATATTAGCCGCTAACCGAGTTGCCCGCTAAATTCCCCTTGTTGCCGATGACAAGCTAGGTGGACTAGCCTGCCTGCGGTGTTATTTTTGTTGTTTTCCGCAGCGTTCTCGGATCCGCACGAGCGCGATCTCCGTTATAGCCCGAAATCGAGTTCAGTCCGATATTCTGTTACGAACGAACACGAAGAGATAATGAGCCTAACGATTCTATTAAATATTACCGGCACCACGTCTCGTGAATTAGCCAGCGATAAACGCGAAGGCTGTTTTTTCAAAAACCCTTGATTGTCATTGGATAACGTAGCGTGATGACGCAATGGCGCACAAGACCCGTATCACGTAGACAGCCGCACGTAAAGCGTGTTTCGTAAAAGAATCGCTTATACTTTTGTGAAGAAAAGTGCAATTAAATCAAATTCTGTCTATCATCTATCTGTCTGTCATTATCTATCAATCATGTCATCTATCTATCCGTCTGTCTGTCTATCATGTCATCTATCTATCTGTCTATCTATCATCTATCTATCCGTCTATCTATCAATCATGTCATCTATCTATCCGTCTATCATCTGTCTGTCTATCTGTCTGTCTGTCATACAATCTATCTATCTGTCTGTAATACAATCTATCATCTATCTATGTCTATCATCTGTCTGTCTATCTATCATCTATCTATCCGTCTATCTATCAATCATGTCATCTATCTATCCGTCTATCATCTGTCTGTCTATCTATCTGTCTGTCATACAATCTATCTATCTGTCTGTAATACAATCTATCATCTATCTATGTCTATCATCTGTCTGTCTATCTATCATCTATCTATCCGTCTATCTATCAATCATGTCATCTATCTATCCGTCTATCATCTGTCTGTCTATCTATCTGTCTGTCTGTCTGTCATACAATCTATCTATCTGTCTGTAATACAATCTATCATCTATCTATCCGTCTGTCTGTCTATCATGTCATCTATCTATCTGTCTATCATCTGTCTGTCTATCTATCATCTATCTATCCGTCTATCTATCAATCATGTCATCTATCTATCCGTCTATCATCTGTCTGTCTGTCATACAATCTATCTATCTGTCTGTAATACAATCTATCATCTATCTATGTCTATCATCTGTCTGTCTATCTATCATCTATCTATCCGTCTATCTATCAATCATGTCATCTATCTATCCGTCTATCATCTGTCTGTCTATCTATCTGTCTGTCTGTCTGTCATACAATCTATCTATCTGTCTGTAATACAATCTATCATCTATCTATCCGTCTATCTATCAATCATGTCATCTATCTATCCGTCAGTCTGTCTATCATCTATCCGTCTATCAATCATGTCATCTATCTATCCGTCTGTCTGTCTATCATCTATCCGTCTATCAATCATGTCATCTATCTATCCGTCTGTCTACCTATCCGTCTGTCTATCATGTCATCTATCTATCTGTCTGTCTGTCTATCATGTCATCTATCTATCCGTCTGTCTACCTATCCGTCTGTCTATCATGTCATCTATCTATCCGTCTGTCTATCATCTATCCGTCTATTTATCAATCATGTCATCTATCTATCCGTTTGTCTATCTGTAATACAATCTATCTATCCGTGTGTTTATCATCTATCTATCCGTCTATCTATCAATCATGTCATCTATCTATCCGTCTGTCTACCTATCCGTCTGTCTGTCTATCATCTATCCGTCTATTTATCAATCATGTCATCTATCTATCCGTCTGTCTACCTATCCGTCAGTCTGTCTATCATCTATCCGTCTGTCTACCTATCCGTCAGTCTGTCTATCATGTCATCTATCTATCCGTCTGTCTATCATCTATCTGTCATTATCAATCATGTCTATCTATCTATCCATTTATCAATTATGTCTATCTATCCATCAATCATGTCATCTATCTATCCATTTATCAATCATGTCTATCTATCCATCAATCATGTCATTTATCTATCCGTCTATCTATCAATCATGTCATCTATCTATCCGTCTGTCTGTCTATCATCTATCCGTCTATTTATCAATCATGTCATCTATCTATCCGTCTGTCTATCATCTATCTGTCATTATCAATCATGTCTATCTATCTATCCATTTATCAATCATGTCTATCTATCCATCAATCATGTCTATCTATCCATTTATCAATCATGTCTATCTATCCATCAATCATGTCATCTATCTATCCATTTATCAATCATGTCTATCTATCCATCAATCATGTCATCTATCTATCCGTCTATCCATCAATCATGTCATCTATCTATCCATTTATCAATCATGTCTATCTATCCATCAATCATGTCATCTATCTATCCGTCTATTTATCAATCATGTCATCTATCTATCCGTCTATCGTCTATCTGTAATACAATCTATCATCTATCTGTCTGTCATTATCTATCAATCATGTCATCTATCTATCCATTTATCAATCATGTCTATCTATCCATCAATCATGTCATCTATCTATCCGTCTATCGTCTATCTGTAATACAATCTATCATCTATCTGTCTGTCATTATCTATCAATCATGTCATTTATCTATCCATTTATCAATCATGTCTATCTATCTATCTATCAATCATGTCTATCTATCTATCCGTCTATCGTCTATCTGTAATACAATCTATCATCTATCTGTCTGTCATTATCTATCAATCATGTCATCTATCTATCCATTTATCAATCATGTCTATCTATCTATCTATCAATCATGTCTATCTATCCATCAATCATGTCTATCTATCTGTCATACAATCTATCTATCCATCAATCATGTCATCTATCTATCCATCAATCATGTCATCTATCCGTCTATCATCTGTCTATCTATCTGTCATACAATCTATCATCTGTCTATCTATCTGTCTGTCTGTCATACAATCTATCATCTATCTATCCGTCTATCTATCAATCATGTCATCTATCTATCCGTCTATCTATCAATCATGTCATCTATCTATCCGTCTATCATCTGTCTGTCTATCTATCTATCTGTCTGTCTGTCATACAATCTATCTATCTATCTGTCTGTAATGCAATCTATCATCTATCTATCCGTCTATCATCTGTCTATCTATCTATCTATCTATCTATCTATCTATCTATCTATCTATCATAATTACACAAACACAACTCAGACATATTGTTTCAGTATAATTATATTATTATCATATCATCATCGTCATCATCATTTAATTCAATGCAGTACCTGAAACTCTAATTACACAGAGTGGGCAACAGTGTCCACCTTAACACACGGTCCCAGCACAGACAGACAGAAAGAGAAGAGAAAAGAGAGAGAAGGCACAATAAGAGGTTTAAATAAAGGGTAAAAGGGAGGAGCACAGGGCAAATGGATAGAGAACAAATCATACTGAATGATCTGTAGGATCAAGAGAACAACCGAAATAGCTGAGACAGGATAAGAGAAATGAAACAAAAACAGAAGACAGATGCAGGCACTGAACTGAATGGCAGACACTGCAAAAAGACTGATTGAGGCACAAAATCAAGAATGACTGGCACAAAACAAGAGGGAATGACAATTAACAACACGAAAAGGCACAAGAAGAAGGGGTCTCTTTATCTTTTTTTTTCCTTTTCAAAAGTTTGCCTGAAATCTGTGGAAAGTTTGAAGGTGACAGCAGTGGGATAGAGTGAGATTAGAAGAGATATAAAAAGGCACAAAAAATTAGAAACAGAAAAACAGATTTTGGAGAACAAATATTATGTGTTCATATAGTAAACAACAAAAATAAAGGCATTCTGAAAAATAATAATAATACTATTATTTGGACAATTATTAAATTCATTATTATCATCATCGTCAGTTATTATCATTTTCATACTCAATAACATTTTTTCTTTA
The DNA here is from genome assembly GCA_003731715.1 of Anabarilius grahami. Classification (NCBI taxonomy): domain Eukaryota; kingdom Metazoa; phylum Chordata; class Actinopteri; order Cypriniformes; family Xenocyprididae; genus Anabarilius; species Anabarilius grahami. Next base: position 1,937,475 of record RJVU01053643.1, on the reverse strand, counting down.
AATGAAACATTCTCACTCCCTCCTCTGGACTCTAGCTTTGAAATAAATGCACAATAAAATAAATTTAACAAAGATTGTAAAGCTAAAAGGAAGGGTAGGATGTAAAGACAGAGAGCGAGAGAGAGGGAGAGCAGAGGAGCTGGGTGACAGATCAGGACTCTGAGGTAATAATGGAGTCTATGGAGATGTTTAATATGGTAATTAACCTTAAGTAATACTAATGGACTTCAGAGGACTGGGCTTGCTTTTTTTCTTTTTCCGGCAAAACTGGACATTGTTAAGCCCAAGGCAATGCCTTCTACTGAACTACAGAAATCAGTACAACTGAAATGAACAGGAAAGAAGAAAAGTACTTTTCGACATTCGTAGTTTGTCAGTGGCAGAACAAAAAGAAAACAAAACAACTAAAAACGTTCCAGTAATAATAATAATAATAATAATAACAACAACAACAACAAGAGTGCTGGTGGGTAACAATCTCTGAAAAAGTAAAAATATCCGCTCTCTTGAGGGAAAAAAAAAACTCCTTTTGTATAAGTGCGAAGGGTCAAATACTAGACATCTGAATGAATGTAATGACTCGAAGGACTCTTCAAGAAATAAGTTGCTAAAAACACGACACCATCTCAGTGGCGGCGCTGACACTGTCGTCCCTTCCTTTGCAGCAGCAGCACCAGAGGAGGAACCTTCGCACTGACAAACACTGGAGAACCAATTAGTGAAAGCTGACCAACATTTTTACAATGCACCTCCAATTTAGTGTAGTACCGTTACTTAGTGTTTTAAAGATGTACCGTCAGTATCATATATGCTTATTCATTAGGGTGTCTCTCTCTCTCTCTTTCTCTCCATCTCTCTCTCACAACGCGAAAAGCTCATGTTTAATAGTGTTAATAACTCAGTCGTGTGACCCCTCAGTTCTTCCGCTGGAGAATACTGAAAATACTGATTGTGAAGGGTTCTCCTCTTCCTCCTCTATCCCACCTCGTGGTTTTCCCCTTTTAGAAGAAGGAGTACTGGTTGTCGATGGCTCTCGCCCTCCCTCCTTCCCTCTCCTCACCCTCCACCCCTTCCAGCTGGAGGAGCGGCGGCTCCCGCTCGCGTTCCTCACACTCTTCTGCCCCGCTGCTCGCTCCGCCTCCTCCGGCGGCCTCCGATTCACTCCCTCTTTCCTGCGGCGGGGTCGGGGGCGGAGGGCGTCCGGGAGGCAGAGGGGGAGGAGGCGGCTGAGGAGGACTACGGGGTCTGCTGGTCAAGTCTGAGAACAGCGATAGAGAGGAGAACCAGTACAGGAGGAGAGAGGGATGAGAATTAATTGTGACAAAAAAATAATGAGTAATGACATTAAGATGCAAGATACACAGTTTGACAGCTATGACACATGCTAGTAATGGAATTGGTCATCACATTGCACAGACTGTTTACACCCTGCCTCCACTAAACAGCACTAAAGAGTCATCAATTGATAAATCGCTGCTCATTCATTACATAAGGACTCTTTGAAACATCTTCTAATCCTGAATCATGTTTATATGGAGACAGAGCTCACTGTCTATAAATGTGTGACATTCAATAAAGATTACGATTAACGCCGGCTATAGTGAGCAAATGTTCAATGAAAGTGTTACCCCGAGACACACATTTCAGGATGGATGTGTGCAACTGAAACCCAGCTGTGAATGAGGAAGTTAAGCAGACAGATGTGCGCTGAAGTGAACGGATGACCTGTCGCTACTCTTTTTCTGGCTTATTCTAACAAGCATCCTGTATTCCTCAAAATGTTTCCCACAATTTACTCTTTCATCTGCTGTCCCAGTCCCCATCAAATCTAAATGGACCCTATTTACATTCGTAATACAGTTTCAAGGTCTTATTATGCAAATTAATGTATTCTATATTTGCATAATTTGGGAAAACGAATGATTTGCCTGATGACACACTTTGATGATCCAGTCCAGTCCTACATTTTCCTAATTTGAATATACCATTTCACTGGAAATATTTACACTATTACCAAAAGTTTGGGGTCAATAAGATTTAAAAAAAAAAAAAAAAGAAACATACTTTTATTCAGCAAAGGCGCATTAAATTGATCAAAAGTAACAGTAAAGACATTTGTCATGTTACAAAAGATATGAATGAACGCTATTCTTTTGAACTTTCCATTCATCACAGAAAAAAAAAAACTGGGAAAAAAAAAGTTTCCATAAAATTGTTAAGCAGCACAACTGTTTTCAAAATTGATAATAATAAGATATGTTTGATCAAATCATCATATAAGAATGATTTCTGAAGGATCATGTGACCCTGAAGACTGGAGTGATGATGCTGAAAATTCAGCTTTGACATCACATAAATAAATTAAATTTGAAAATATATTCCAATAGAAATAGGAAATTGTAATATTTCACAATATTACTCTTTTTACTGTATTTTTGATCAATAAATGCAGCCTTGGTGAACAGAAGAGACTTCTATCAAAAACATCTTACCATCCCCAAACTTTTGAACAGTACAGTAATTAACCGAAAATTAAATGGGTTGTAATTTTATAAGTTTTACATGACAATTTTCTTCCTTTTTCTGACAGAGTCAAACAAGCTGTTTTTGGTACTGTACCTTTAATGTTTTTATGTGTAAATGACCTTTGTTATAATTGGCTAACGCCCATGTACCGGCATGACCTTATTTCCTTCTTTCAGACCTTCTCTGTCTATCTCTCTCTGTTGAATCTGGTCTCACTTACACACAGTCAGAGATGGGGGTTGATGGAGAGTCGGGGTGGCGCGTGGTGATGACATCACAGACTGTGGGGCGGCTGCCTGCCCTTTCCCGGCCTGCGAAGATGACCCAACGACAAACAACAACAAAAACAGCCAATCAGAGCTCTGATATGCACTATGGGAAAGGCCAGAGGCTGAAGCAGGGCAACAGGAGGGAGAGTACAGTATGAATTAATGTGTGACTGAAAATCAAAATGAAGGAAGGCAGTGGGGATGGAAGGGAAATCGGTTTGTCTGAAAGAAGTATGGAGGATAGTAGAAGAATAGTAGAAAAGATGCAGTGAAAGAAAATAATAGATGGAGCATCTAGAGGAGATGTAAGATGGATCATTATGAGGAAATAGTAGGTAAGGTGAATGTTTTGAACATTTCAGGAGGAGTTTGGAGGGAGGGGGGGTCATATGTCATGTCAAGCACACAGAAATCACATTAGGAGACAATCATTGTCATAAAAAACAAAAGCAAAGCCATGCACAGCAGTCTCTGGCATCAGCGATGGATCTGTGTGTGCATGAGTAGTTGTAGCAGATGCTTGCACAAAGTGTCCTTTCAAAAGCATGCGGTGACAGGAAGTGATCTCACGCACAGGGTGATCCCACATTTAGTAATTTCTCTGTGACAGGTGCAAACAACTCATGAAGTGGCCATGTTGTTTATGAATACACACACATTCACAAATACACATACTATCACTCTCCAGATTCATCCCACTCACATGACACACACAAGCTCGGTGCCAAAGACCGTGTGCGTCGCTAAAAATCAACCCAGTAATCAAGAATCTAACTGACAGAAGCTAAACGCCTTCTAAGAAATCTTTCTTCTTTTTTTCTCGTGGGCCCACGAGGATCTCCCCCAAAACAGCTGTTTAACTTAACATTTATGTCTTTATTAGGGCTGTCAATTGATGCTGATGTCAATTGAAAATATTTTTTTATTGTTAATACAGTCCCCTTATTCTCACTTACAAAAAACAAGAGTGTAATTCTCAAATGGTATTAAATTGCACGAGAAATGCAAACATATGATAAAATATGATATCATTTAATAATAAAACAACTCGAAACACTTCATGGATGTACGTTTTAACATTTCTATGTGATTCACTCATGGGTGATATTTCACTTGATAATTGAATTTCACCATATTACAAATGAAAATGACTTTACATTTGCAAACTATGTCATCTGTATTTCATTTATAAATAAATGACCTATAAAGAGGGTCTTGGTCTCTGCTATCCACCTTATTTTTCATGTAAGAGCGGGCGAAACCATTTCTAAATTGAATATGTCTGGCTTCCGGTCTCATCTGCTTCCAGTTATTTTTAGCTGTAGAAAACAGCTTGTTATGCTGCTTGATATTGCAAACTGCTATTTTTTTTATTACATTTTTTTTGTATTTTAATTATAAACCAACTGGTTTGTAAATCAAGTAGTTTCACCATTTACTGCACTTCGTTATTCTTCTAGTTATTCACCTATAGCGGTTAATGAATCAAAAGTCTCAAACATTCACAGAAACAGTTTTCTTCTGCAGTGCAAAATAAGGTGGATAATGACTTGGAGTTCAAATCTGTTTCAATTAGCTTTAAAGTTTCAAGCAGTTTTTAAAAATCACATAGAACAGAATTAATAAAATAAGTCAAATTATATAAATGCTAATAACAATAGTTAAAAATGAACTGTTAAACATTTACTCGCAACAGTTAAATATGAAAACCCAATGTTTAATCCAGTATATCAATAAATACTGATGTAGTACAATGTATTATTTTTTTATCTTCTATATTTGTTTGAAAAGAGACAGGTTCACTAGTACTGTGGATACCCAATTCAAACAATTTTAACATCAGGATGAGAACATTTTGCTTTCAAAATATAAAGTAAAATGAAAATTGGGTTGGCCCCCCATGCTGCTGATGTAGTATGTCTATAATTAAGTATTTTTCTAAATTTTAACAGGTCTTAGATATATAGTCATTATATTTATATCAATTTTTTTAACCCAATCAGCTGTTCTGAGGGAGATGCAAGTGGCACCTCTGATCACTTACTGGCCCGTCATCTAAAAATGCAGAATTTCCCTGTTATCTACGCTCTGTTGTAAACTTTCACTCCTTAAAGCTGAGCCCAACCTTCCATACCTGGTTGCCGGACATTCGTGGCCCCCACAAAGCTGATGAGGGTGACATCAGAGGCGCCCCCAGATTCCAGGGGAATAGGGTGCACACGGAAATGCTCCAGCATGTCGAAAATGGACTGGAACCAGAGATGCTGCACACGACACTGTCCATCTTCGTTCAGGGAGAGACGCAAGTGCTTTGAGGAAAATGCCAGAGCAGAAGGAAGAGGTATTTATTTCTATTCATCAAGAATCCTGGACATTTAATAAAAATAAAAATAAATGTATATATTTTTATTCAACAGGGAAGCAATAAACTGATCACAATTGACAGTAAACACAATTATATTCCGAAAGATTTCTGTTTCAAATAAATGCTGTTCTTTTGATTATTCAAAGAATCCTAAAATTCTTGTTTCCACCAAAAAAATTAAACCTCACAACTGTTTTCAACATTGATAATAATAAGAAATGTTTCTTGAGCATCAAATCAGCATAATAGAATGATTTTTTTAAGGATCATGCGACTGACTTTTCAGTAATGACTGCTTTGCATCACAGGAATAAATTACATGTTAAAGGGGACCTATTACGCAAAATTCACTTTTGCATGGTGTTTGGACATACATGTGTGTTGGCAGTGTGTGTACACAACCATTCTATAGTGATTAAAATCCACCCACTCCTTTTTTTTTTAATCCCCATAAATCATAAGCAGTGTCTCAGAACAAGCCGTTTCCAGATCCCTGGCAGTGTGACGTCACAAAAGCCACAGGCCCCGCCCACGAATGTTGACAGACTCTGACGTTTGAACATAGAACCGCCCTGAGCGCGTTCACAGCGAGTCCGCCATTGCTGCACTGACGAGAATGTCTCCCAAGCGTTTTAGGTGTTCTGTAGCTGGATGGATTAATCCACATAGCTCTCTTCATTTACTCCCAAAATCTGAGCTGCTGAAAACGAGGAGGATTAACTTGGTTTTCCAGGAAAATGCTCCCTCAGTTCTGCCGAAATATGTTTATGTCAGCGCGAATAATTTCACACCGGACTGCTTAGTGAACGACTATCAATACAAAGGGACAATACAAAACAGAGACTGCTAAAATGTGCTACTGAAGGATAAAAACTGTTCGTGATCCAGCTTACAGTCTCCAGAGTGATACTGGATATGGCAGTAATGAAGGTGAGGGTTCTTAATTACAGTTCATCTGAGTTGATTTACGGATATAAAGTTTACCAGTTTATTAAGCACCACCCGAAAGGCATAAGGTCTTTATATATTTGTTTACTGTTAGTTGTAACGAGTGTTTCTGTGTACTTCGCAATGTATGTTGGTGATAATACAAGAGAAAGAGAGAGAGTTTATGGATAATATTTTAATGCACACTTGCAATGTTTTATTAAGCTCTAACAGTGATTTTCTAGAGTGAAAACGGACGCTTCATCTTTTGTGTGAAGTACAATAAACGTCATAAAACTCATCTGTATAGTTTTGGCCATTATTCGGACGGTACAACAGGCTTGTAATAATATAGTGGATAAAAACAAGAAGGCAATTTAAGTTATAACCGTATTGAACCAGACTATACCTGTTCTATCTCCATGCAGCATATATTCGCAGTTTCTGACATTATAGTGCGTCCTGACTGACTCCTGACAGGGGAGAACGAGCTCTTGAAGCTCCGCCCTCCTAAGCCGATTGCAGCAGCTCATTTGCATTTAAAGGGCCCACGCTGAAACGGCGCATTTTTGCTCAACCACTAAAAGTGGCAATTTTAACATGCTATAAAAAATTATCTGTGGGGTATTTTGAGCTAAAACTTCACATGCACACTCTGGGGACATCAGAGACTTATTTTACATCTTGTAAAATGGGGCATAATCGGTCCCCTTTAAAATATATTTAAAATATTGATCAAATAATTGCAGCACTAAAGAGCATAAGTACGGAGCCCTTAAAGGGACATGGTGATTGAAAAAATATGAGATGGGAGAAAAAAAAATATATTTAAAAACTTCTGCCTTTGCTCGCACAGCTTTTGCGTTCCCCAGAGAAACTTTGTGTTCCCTCGCAAAGAACTTAAAAGTTTTGTGAGCGAATGCAAAGTTTCTTGGGGAAACGGAAAATATTTGCGAGACAATGCAAAAGCATTGACATACAGTATAGTTTTTCGTCTCTTTAGGGGCTCTGTACATAAGAGAAATCTTACCAACCCCATACCTTCTGTACGTTAAATAAGCATTCCCACACACATTTACCTTTGCTTTGCCCTGGAAGTTGAAGGTGAGGACATACTCCCCACGCCGTGTCTCACTCTGCCGCACAAGGAACACTCCATGGCTGGCCATGCCACCCGCCAGCACCAGCTGGGCAGCCTTAAGACGAGAGAGTGTGCCGTGGAACCACTGACACTCACTCAGAGGATGTTCAACAGTCTCTGACACAGAACCCTCAGAGAACAGGAACGACCCTGAAAAAAAAGAGGAAAAAACAAGAATTGATCTATCATAAGTAGGCTTGGGTATCGAGTATCGAGTATCGATTGGAACCGGGACTAGCTTTGCGATTTTCCCGGAATCGTTCAAAAGTTTAAATTTCGATTCCTAGTTTCGATTCACAGTCCGCCGACTGGAAGAAGAAACCGCTGAACACCAACGAAGAAGCGTCCATCGGAAGTGTTGGCATAACCGAGCGAGTCGAACATGGATAGCGTGCGTCGGCAGTCCAAAGTGTGGCTTCACTTTTTTTAAACAGAACGAAATCTCGCCAAAATGCAACATTTGCGGCAAGATTGTTTCGTGCATAGGAGGGTGCACGTCGAACATAATAAAGCACCTCCGAGTTCATGACTTCGGTAAAGTTGGTTTTATATTCGTACATTCGGGCATCCGTATTCAATAGCTTTGTTAATCACACTACATTTGACATTCAGTGGACATTCGTTGGTTGTCAATATCATGTCGCTGCTTAAAATTCGCAAACATTAATTTATTGCACATTTATTGGAAAGTCTGAATTTATCAGAAGTCCGAATGTGCGAATATAAAACCAACTTTACCGAAGTGAGTTCATGGAGTAGAAATAAATGTGTGCACAGCAGGAGATACTATCGGTCCAGAACGCTCACGCATCCTGCCTGAGAAGGCAGATATGATCATTTTCCTAAACAAGAACTGTTTCTGATTTTATACTGTACCTGCTGCTAATCTGGACTGGGTTTTACAAGTTGTTTCTTATTGTTTATTTGCTATTCTGCACCAGGTTAGCCCATCAGTGGGAGCACGGTAACATGTTCAAGTACCTGCAGCATCATACACTCATGTGTAAATGTGTTTTCATGGTTTTCAAAAATAAAGCTCTCTTGAGGAAAGTGTACCCCTGTGAAAATATATTCATAATTTATAATATTTATATTCAAGTTCATAGATTTGATATTTAAATTGTAGTTGAAAACAGCCCTGTGAGAAATTCATAGTAAAGTTCATAAAAAGTAAAAATTTCATAGAATTAAAATTGATGGAGAAGGTCAGACTATTTCCTTCAGAAAGACCGTTGGTTAGCTAGCTCATTTAAAATATCCTAAACTTTTTTTGACCCTGCCTCTTAAAAGAATCGGAATCGAGAATCGTTAGGAACCGGAATCGAAACAAGGAATCGGAATCGGAATTGGAATCGTTCAAATTCAAACGATACCCAACCCTAATCATAAGTGTAAGAGATTCTATCCACATATTTCTACCTGAATTTTGGGATACTGCATTAAAAAAAGATGAATGCAAACACAAAGATGCAAATAAGATTTCCAAAAGGACTGTAAAAAGTGTGCAAAAAAGTCATGTTAATGTGTTAGAACAGTATTATCGGACAGCATCTCTATTTCCTTAAAGGTGCAGTGTGTAAAATTTAGGATTATCTATTTACAGAAATGCAATATAATATACATAACTATGTAGCATAAAGATCTTACATAATGAACCATTACGCTTTTATTACCTAAGAATGAGCCATTTCTATTTACATACACCGCGGGTCCCCCCTCCATGTCAAGTCATCATTTTGCTCCGGCATGTTTCTACAAACTGACAAACTGCTCTACAGAGCAGTGTTTGTTGGTGTTGCATCATCACTATGTTGAATACGCACGAAGAAGTAGTAGTAGTAGTTGTCGCCTGGTTTATTAGAAGCAGACGGTTCTTTGTTAGAAGTAAGAAGAAACCTCATTGCTTGACTGGCTACTCTTCGGTCTCAGACAACGACATCTTTGTCTTTGTGTCGGCCACCATCTAAAGTATAGAAGGGGTGAGCACGGTGCTGAGCCGTTGGTTGCGATTTGCAACCTCACTGCAAGATGCCTCTAAAATTTACACACTGCACCTTTAACATCGCAATGAAATGATCTTTTCTTCCATTCAGTGAGGCCTGCATAGACAGCAATGGTACTTCCTCTCTTAAGATCCATAAAGGTACTAAAGACGTACTTAAAACAGTTCATGTGCGTACAGTGGTTCTACCTTAATATTATAAAGCGACGAGAATATTTTTTGTGTGCCAAAAAAACAAAATTACGACTTTTTAACAATATCTAGTGATGGCCTGCTTTTATAGTGTGGGAGTGGCATAGGTTAGTTGTCACAATGAGTGAGAAAGGTTGACATGGAGCAGCTAAATCTCAACCCTCCAGGGAATCACCCGTTTAAAAAACAAAACAAAACATAAAACAGAGGAGAGTCTGCTGGCAAAAAGAGAATGCGATAGAGCTCGTAACAAAACGAGAATCAACATTGGCTTGGCTTTTCAGAGATGGCAAGAACTGAGGGATTTGAAATGCAGAGATGTTTTATTACTCAACAGGTGAGTAAGGTTCTTTATTGAATAGATACATTGCCATATGTAGCTCTCTAACAGAGTGCATTGTAAAGCATGATCTATTGTGAAGCGTAATTTTATTATGGTTATTGTAGCGTTGTTCTGGAATCGTACCGTGTCTATTCATGGTAGGGGTATAATGATACATCGTTACATATCAAGATATCACGATATAAAAATGCAATGATATATAAATGTATAAACTATATGACTCACGATACAGTTAGTTTTATCCAAGATTCAGCTTACTGTATTTATAAGGTATAATTCACCCACAAATGTAAATTCTGTCATCATGTACACACCTATGTCGTTTCAATCCTATAAGATTTTCGTTCAACTTCCAACAAAAATTAAGATATTAAAGTCCATTCCTCTAAAACTTAAAAGATCCCCAAAAAATGTCATAAAGGCATCGTAAAAATAATCAATCGAGTAGTCTAATTCAAATCCAAGTCTTCTGAAGAGACATGATGGCTTTATATGGTAAACAGATTTACAACGATGCACATACCGTAGTAAACACGGACATTCAAATGTTTGCGTGATGTGCGAAAACAACATGAGAGTGAGTAAATGCAGAATTTACATTTTTGGATGAACTAACCATTTACAGTTTGGGCACATTTTGACATGTTTTCTTACGATTAGAACTGTGATTTATTGCACTGATCATCTGAAGCACATACACACTGGAATGGCAGTCCTCAAAGTGAAAGCACAAACATCATTTAAATCACCATATTACATTTAGTTTTAGTAGTATGATTATTCAAAGCATTTTAGAGAGGCATACCTAAAGTGGTTTGCGAAACACCAAGTCTTTAAAATAAGAAAACATTTCAGAATCCTGAATTATAATTCATCATGATTGTCCCAAAGCCTTGTTAATGTGCATAAAGACTTCATCCTAGTCTTTAAGATTGTACATTTTAATATTAGTAACAGTGATAACTTAGATGCCAAAACATATTATATATTCTTTAAAGCTTAATTTATGATTCTGGATAATCTGAATTTTTTAAAATACATTTTAAAAGTCACTGGTCGCCACCTACTGGCATAATGTAATATAATCTTAATTTGAAGCGTAACATTAGTTTCAAAGGTCATTTACTCATTTCGATCGCTGCTGCGAAATCAGTGTTTATATCTGGCCAGGGTCTGCTCAAATTTGGCAGATGTGCATCATTGTTGCAGGGTGGTTCTTTCCATTTTACACTGGGGTTATTTACCCAACATTATTATGTTTCTTGGGTCTGCAATATTCCCTTCAAAGCAAACAAACCAGCACCTTTATTTGTTGCTTAGTGACGTTTGTGTTAAAGTAAGCCAAAAATGTGCAGGTGCTGCTCAATTCGGCTATATTTAATATTTATATTGATTTATGAGTTGAGTATGTTCACTAAATCTGCGCAGATTACATAAACTTCACCAGCAAATTGTTGTGAAACATGACCCACCAAATTGCCTATTGATTTGACATTGTTACCCTCCACAATTTATTTTTACCCCATTTTACAGGTGTTCATTTCAAACTCTGTCATTATGAAATTGCACAGAACATCTTGTGTGTGTAAAAGCAAAATGTTTAATTACATTGTGGTTATGACAATATAGTTTAGAAGAACTCAACTAAAGTTGTATTCATTGGCAATATGGTATACAAGTTTTATTTTGAAAAGTACGTTTGATTCGGTGAAAATAACACCAACAAAGTTCAAATCAAAACAAGGCAGCCATGCCAGGCTTATTAACAGTCCCAAGCTTTACATATCGATACTTATGCCAATTAAATTAAAGTTATCATAACGCTACTTTATGAGATTCTTATGTTAAGGCAAGTGGGCAGAGCTAGCAGAGATGGCTCTCTTCAGTCGTGAATTCACACTTCCCAGGAGCGTTGCACGTGGTGGAGGTCGGAGGTTTTTTTTTTTTTTTGGACAACTGAAAAGGAGTGATTCTCATGACCCTGTCCAAAGACTGCCCACCCTCCAAACACTTTCTCATCATATCTACGCAAATCTCGTAGGTGTACAAATCGAATCGTGACATGAGTGTATCGTTACGCCCCTAATTAATATTATAGCTACAGTAACATCTTGACTCTTCAGCTAGTCAGCTTGAGATCCTTTCCATTTAAACTGGTTATATATCTTAAGCCTAGTAATGAATGTTTTATGAGCAGAGGGATAATCATATTCATCCGCAGTCACGCAGAGCCGAAACACAACCAAAACAATGTTCTTCTGCAAAATGTATGCGTTTTTTTTTTTTTTTTTAACATAGTGTACCTTTAAGTTACTTATAAGAAAGATTAGGAGGTAAAAATAAAAATAAAAAAATAAAAAATATGCATGAATAAATCATTAACAATAAGAGCAATAAGATGCATTTAAAAAATAAAGGGGGTGAATTTTCATTTCATGCCGACTTTAATAAAATAGTGGCTTTTCCAGTGGCTAAAACTTCCTGAAAGTGATTATTTTGTTTTCTGAACACATGGGATGGGAATTCTGCTTTTTTTGCAAATTGTTTCCTTAATATTCCAGATTTTCAATTAAATAAGCAACTTGGATGGAAACACTGACTTTTGCCTCATTTAATCTTTAAATGTTTACAAAAGCATTAAAATGTTAACAGGATTAGGGTAATGTAGACGTCATGTGTGTGTGTTTAGTGTAGTATGGTACCTGTGGCATCAGGAGTTTCAGCAAAAGGTGTGCCAAGACCGGCTCCGCCCCCACTAAGCAGTCGACTGTCTGATTCATCAAGAGGGGCACGGGGTGGTAACTCAGGAGGTAGAGGCTCCAGCTGGGGAGAACCACCAACTCCACCATAGCAAACTACAGTGAAAACACATCAAATACCTGAAACATCACCATCTGTAGTTACTGTTAAATAGCTGTATTCATTTTTCATTCATTCGTTCACTGCAAAATATGAATATTTCAATTCCAGATCAGATGTTTTTAATACTTGTGTTAATCACCGGTTTGAGATTTGTGGGCTCATTCTAACAGACATCATGTAAGTAAGCACATGTCCCATTACACATACTGTCCTGAATGCAGCTGACCACATCATGGTGACATCATCTCCAAACGCTTACCTTGAGACAGGCGGTCGCTGAATTCTGGCGTTACGCTGAGGTCGGTGAGAGCACTGCCACACACGCCCTCAACATCCTCTTGCTCACTGATGAGAAGGGTCAACGAGTACATTTGAGATCATTGCTGAGCTTTGATTGTCACATGTTGTCTTGCACGTAAGCAAGCTACTAAAAACGATCCCATAATAACCTTTCCATACACAAAGTGCTTTCTCTTTTTAATGATTCGAAACATAAAGACCTACCTCAAACAAATGGCATTTCTGATGTCACTGAGCCAAGCTCTCATCTGAACCGCATCTCTGGTCTCGATCACGTACTGCGCCTGACCTTCCAACTGAGAAAAACAAGAAGAGATCAAATGTGCAGATGTTCAACGTGTACAGTTTTCAATGATTAGGATCTTTGGACGGGTGCAACAACACAGGATGCAAATAAATGCAAAGTGAACTACAATAACAGTTATGATTAAATTCTTTAAAATTCACTAAAGTTGTTTATTAGATTACATTTATATAAAATGTTATTTAGTGATTGTGACCATTTGTCTTGCATGAGATTCATTAAGTGTGTTTATTTTATTTTTTTTACAACATATCTGTTTTATTCTGTAATTTATCTATATAACAGATCAGGAAGGGACAACAAAGCTCTACAAGTATGGCATGCATACTGATTAATGAGACATCAGATGACAGTGGCAACAATGTCTTTGATACATATGTAAGTAAAGTTAGGGTAAAGTTCTTACATCCTTATTACAGATTTGACTAACTACTAAAGACAAAAATAGAGGTGTCCTGACGTACCTGTAGAAGGAAGGTGTTCTCTTTGTCTGGCACCTCTATAGCTGTAGTGCTCCTCACGTCAACAATAGAGCCGCATGGGACAGTCAGTCTGGGCTTGGAGGACTGGAAGTATTCAAAATAAATGTCAAAATATATAGATTATTTATAACTTAAATTAAACTAGTCAGCTGGTACTTTAATATAATGTATCATCTTTATATTTTTTTATATTCTTGACTAATGATACTAATACAAATAAATAAACAAATATACAGTACCGTTCAAAATCTTGTGGTCAGTGATATTTTTTAAAGAATACTTATATTCAGCAGGGACGCATTAAACTGAACAACAGGAATAAGTTACATTTAAAAATATATTCAAATAGAAAACTTATTGAAAAAACATCTCTCAAAATTACCGTTTTACTGTATTTTTGATCAAATAAATGGTGAGCACAGCAGACTTTCAAAAACATTAAAACATCTCACCGACCCCAAACTTATGAACGATAGCACATACAGTGGTATGCGAAAGTTTGGGAACCCCTTGCAGAATCTGTGAAAATGTGAATAATTTTACCAAAATAAGAGAGATCATACAAAATGCATGTTATTTTTTATTTAGTACTAACCTGAGTAAGATATTTTACATAAAAGATGTTTACATATAATCCACAAGACAAAAAAGTAGCTGAATTTATTAAAATATCTCTGTTCAAAAGTTTGTGAACCATTGATTCTTAATTCTGTGTGTGGTTACCTGGATGATCTAAGGCTGTTTGTTTGTTTTGTGATGGTTGTTCATGAGTCCCTTGTTTGTTCTGAGCAGTTAAACTGAACTCTGTTCTTCAGAAAAATCCATGTCCTGCTGGTTCTTCAGTTTTCGAGGATTTTTTGCATATTTGAACCCTTTACAGCAGTGACTGTATGATTTTAAGATCCATCTTTTCACACTGAGGACAACTGAGGGACTCAAACACAACTATTAAAAAAGGTTCAAACATTCACTGATGCTCCAGAAGGAAACACGATGCGTTAAGAGTTGGGGGGTGAAAACTTTTTGAATTTAAAGATCAAGGTAAATTGTACTTAATTTGTCATCCGGAAAACATGCAAGTATCTTCTGTTGCTTCCGAAGGGCAGTACTAAATGAAAAACAATGATATTTCAACAAAATAAGAAAAATTGGGACATCATCCTGTTCAAAAGTTTTCACCCCCCGGCTCTTAATGCATCGTGTTTCCTTCTGGAGCATCAGTGAATGTTTGAACCTTTTTTAATAGTTGTGTTTGAGTCCCTCAATTGTCCTCAGTGTGAAAAGATGGATCTCAAAATCATACAGTCACTGCTGGAAAGGGTTCAAATATGCAAAAAATCCTTGAAAACTGAAGAATCTGCAGGACCTGGAGGATTTTTCTGAAGAACAGAGTTCAGTTTAACTGCTCAGAACAAACAAGGGACTCATGAACAACCATCACAAAACAAAAAAAGTCATAGATCATCCAGGTAACCACACACAGTATTAAGAATCAAGGGTTCCCAAACTTTTGAACGGAGATATTTTAATAAATTCAGCTACTTTTCTGTCTTGTGGACTATATGTAAACATCTTTTATGTAAAATATCTTACTCAGGACAGTACTAGATAAAAAATAACATGCATTTTGTATGATCTCTCTTATTTTGTTAAAATTATTCAAATTTTCACAGATTCTGCAAGGGGTTCCCAAACTTTCGCATACCACTGTATATAAAATATGTGTCAATGAAAATGTACATTTAGCAGAAATCCTGTCACTCACTTTAGGCGGGATGTAAAACTCCAGGAAATACTCCAGCCCTCCATCCCCTCCATCCTTATCTCGTTCTTTCAGAACTAGACGGCACTTGTGCCAACGCATGCCCCGTCCGCCTGCAGCTCCCCCGGTGGCCGTGGGATGCCCAGACAGTGTGCTGTCTGTGCCGTGGTGCAGCAGTCCAAAGGAAAAGCCTGGGAAACCATGAGTGCTGGCGAACTCATCCGAAGACGAGCACACGGTCACACCACCCTCCCGTACCAGCCTACCCATCTTCCTGGGGGCGCTGAGGCTGCTTGGTGGTAGTGCCGAGGGGGACACGGCAGATGAAGGTGGAGCTGCGGCGGACAGATTCGGCGGCGGTGAGCGAGACAGTCGCAGTTTCTCCAACCGGTGACTCCATTTCTCCTTTTCCCCATCGCCGTTGCTCCTCCGCCAGTCACGGGCCTCGGAAAGCGAAAGGGAGGTGGCGCTACTGGAGGATGATGGGGGCAACGAAGAGGATGATGAGTGAGGTAGGGAAAGGGGAAGGGAGAGAGACACAGGGAGAGAAGCGGGAACACCCTGCGAGCCGGAGTTCCTCTTGCCATCTTGAAGGCCTGTAGTGTAGCTGTAACTGGAAGGAAGAGGGTTGACGTTACCCACGCTGCAGTTCTGAGGGGAATCGCTGGAGGAGCTGCGCCAGTGCAAGATGCCTCGCACGCTACCTCTGACACTGCGGCCCACGCTGCGCAGAGAGAACCGCTTTTTTAGTTTATTTTTGGAGTTACCCCCAATGGGTGTCCCATTACCTTTTGAACCAGAAGTTGCTGGTGTGCCAGAGGGGTTGGGGCATGTCGGAGTCTGGCTGAGATAGGCTCTTTCCGAGGTCAACTCACTCTCGCCCTCATCGTCCCTTCCTACTACGTCCGTCTCCACCTCCTCTCCAGCCATGGGCCCCGCCCAGCTGTCCTCCTCTTCCTCCAGGTCATTGTAGCCAGATGGATTGTGTTTGACTACAATTCCCCTCTCCTCCCTCCGCCCATTATTCCCACCCATAGAGGAAGAGCACGATGAAGAAGAGGATGGTGGGAGAATCTGCGTATGGGCATACAAATCCTGAAACGCTCCTGTATTCTGGAATCGTTCCATGCCGCGGCCCTCCTGGGTCAAGATCGGTTTGGGCATAGCCCGTGTGTGAGTGGGTGGGCAGGGGGTGGTGGCCTCTGGTGGCAGCAGGGATGGAGATGCTGCGTCCTCCTCCAGCGACATAATGTCTGATTGGGCGACCCAGTTCACCGTTCCTTCCATACCGACTCCTGTCCCCTCGAGCTCGCTCTCGAAATGACGAACAAATCTGTCAGTGAAGCGGCGGCAAAAAGCAGCAGCTGAATCAGGGGAGTAATGCGGGTTCTCCTGCAGGAAGGCCCGGAAATGGCGGGCGAAGTCACCGGCAGCAACCCGGGCATGGAGCTCACAGAACTCGGTCCAACTAAGGCAGGGAGATGGAGATGGTGTGGGTGTGTCAGACAATGATGACAAGGGCTGACTGACAGGAGCTGGAGGAGGCAAAGGTGGGGGTCTTGTGGAGAGGGGCAACAATGATGGAGATGGAGGAGAAGGAGATGGAGACGGGGACGGTGGAAGGGGAGATGAATTAGCTGCAGCCCGTGGGCTGGGCGGGGTTAAGAGGGAGCCGTTCATGACTGACTAATAAGTGAGAAATTGAAGACCAAACGATCATCAAAGACGTCAGGATCGTTGTGATCTACGTGTGTATGGGGAACGCGAAATCTGTTCATCGGGCTACGGTTTTACAACTGACATGAATTAAGAAAAACTGACTGAAAAATGTGGCCTGACAATGACTAGTAATTGTCTTCCCTCATTAAAAAAAAAGAAAAAGATTTGACTCTGTAACGTCAACGTTTGGTGCTCTAAAATAGCTCACATTCTACACAAAATAATATGTGTAAATGTATGTATGGCGAGTAACACTAAACATGTCAAAAGCAGCAGGCTGAGCTGATGTTAGTTCTCAGGTGGTCTCCAGTTTTAAGGCTTTGCGAGATTCCTGCAGTAGGGATTTGTGACCTAAATGATGAATAAACAGAGAAAAAAATAGGTAAATTATTTTTAAAATAAGTTATTTTCGACAAATCGTAATAATAAATAATAATTACAATACAGCCTTAACAAAAACAAACTATTCAAATATAGAAATTGAAACAATATTGTAGTTAAAGGGATGGTTTATCCAAAAATGGAAATTCTGTCATCCTCTACCCACTCTCATGGTGTTACAAAACTGTTCAAGGAGATGGCAGAATGACAACTTGTCCTTCTTGTCAAAAGTGAATAGAAAACGAGGCTGTTTTCTGCCTAACATCTCTTTTTGTAGTCCATGGAAGAAAGTCATACAGGTTTGGAAACATCAGAAAGTGAATAAATGATAAGAGATTTTAAATATACATTATACTGTGACATTTATAAGTTTTAACTGTTATGCATGAAGCATGAATCGAAGCGTTGTTTTCCTTTGAGTTGTGAGACCCAAAAATCCACCTGATATCTGAAGAACGCTAATTATTTTCATTTATTTTATTATTAAACCATATAGAGGCAAGAAATGGAGCTTCTTCAGAATTTGAACTCAAACTAATCGAAACATAGCCATTGATATGAAACCGGTTTAGACGATTTACATGAGCGGAAGATGTAGAAATGATGCTCATAAGCCCCGATGATAACTCACCATCTTCAGGCCAGTGTGTAACTCGAAGCCGGTGCAGTTAGCTATAAAGAAAAACACATAAAGCGTAAAGGCCTGTCAGTTGTAGCTACAATAAAATTATGCGATATGGGAAAACATACATGGTCTAACAACACGTTTCGCCTCGTTAGCTGTCTGACATAATTTGTCATAATACGCACTCACGCTGATAATGTCAACACACCAAGCTAACTCGGGCTAGCCAGTTAACTTTAGCTCATAAAACGCTGGCTAGTTTGCTAACAATCTTATGCAATAGAAAATAAAATGTTACATTAACTCACCTTTTTGCACAAAAGACGCAATTTGTTCGCTGGCGTGAATGAAATTCGAAAAAGTTTAAGTGCAAATATTGAACTAGCCTGGTGCTAACTAGCTAACCCAGCACTGCTAATAAATTATCAAGTTTGAGCTGCTGGTCAGCTAGCTGGCTGTATTGCTAAGCAGGCAGTTTGTCTGCCAATGTTAACACTAACATTCATTCCTCTCCGTCTTGCTGTCCCCCGTTGATGCTAAACTTATTGATGAATCATATGGTATCTATTTATTCATAAAGGCTTTGCAACTGCTCTTGTTGCAGGTATATGAATATTTCTCTGCCTGCTGTCCCAATCAGTCTCTCGCGATATAGTGGGAGAGGGTGTAGGTTGGGGGACAGGGAGAGTAGGAGAAGGGGGATTTTCAATGAGAGGAAAAATCTGAGGAAGAGGGATGTGCACTTTTTGGAGGAGCCACATTGGATAGTTGAGAAAAAAGTAAAACAAGGATGGATGTTGCTCTGGCTGATGGCTGAGTCATATGTTTGGAGGCTGTAATAGACTGAGCTTGAGGTTGTTTCTTGATTATTCTAGTGGGAGAATCTGTGCTCACTGAAAGCCCAGGACTGGAAAATGAGAAATGCTATGTGAAAAATGTATAAAATAATAACACTTGAGCCCATAATATTTTCATAAAGTACATATTGTGAGTTAAAAAATATGTAGAATTTTTTAACGGCAAAAAATCCTCATAACATTCAAGACGATTTATAACAGCTGTGATCATTTGTTGTACGTAATTCCTGTTTCACTGTTCTTGTCTCCAGAACTATCTGAATCTTCCTGGATCTCTGGTCAGTATGAGTGAAAAGCACAAGTACTGCTTGCAAATAGCATAGAGATGAGCAGTGACTATAAACAGCCAGCTGCACATTTTCCAAAATGTTCAAAAGTGACTTGTAAATAATACTAATAATTAAAATAGGATCGAAAAAATTATTGTTCACTAATGGAATTGTAGCACCTAAGAATGATGGACTTACATAAATTAGGCAAAATCAGTTGGGTTAAAACACAATAAATCTTTCAAGAAAATGTCATAGATGGTCTCATAATTATGAGAAACTATGGCATCAAGTTTGAACTGCCTGTCAACCCATTAGATGAGGTACAGGACTGTGCACATATTATTTTTCCTCCAGAAATTCCTAGTTGTAACTGTCCTGCAACAGACATTTTGGGCCTGTTTGCTTCCACTCCCCCTTTCACGTCCTGTGTATTCAGAGTCGGTGTTTTTGTGTACCCAAAAAATTTGCAGGAAAACGTCAATAGAATATTCTGTTTATTTTTGTTTACATCAAAGAGGCAAGGAATTTGCTCTCCAAAGAGCAATAAAGCACAAATAAACATTCATTAGACTTAAGTAGCCCAGTACTAAAAATACTTTCTTCTCCTCACACAGTGAACATTGCAGTCTCCCAGCTGAGTAGCACAAAAAGCATCCACTACTCAGATACTGAAACCCATACTTGAGTAAAAGTACAGATACCTTCGAAAATGACATTACAAGTTACAAGTCACCAATTCCAACTTCTAAAAGTCTTAGAGTATCTGATTTTAACAGTATACTTAAGTATTTTACTCGTACTGAATGTAGGCTCAGAGATGCACTAGTCCTCGACACCTCAGGGACAGGCCAGTGGAAAAAATAAACAATTGATTTGTAAGATGACAAATCATGTTTATTTTGTAAAATCAAAATAAAACTGAACACCTCAATATTGCAATAAATTAAGGTCGACACAACAGCCTCTTAAACGTCTACAAACTCTCAAGTCTCAGTTAAGCTCAAGTGCACAAAAATGCCATAAGTAAACAATATCCTTCAAAAAGGTCTTGTCAATAAAACGGATAAAAAAATTAATATTAAGTAAAATTAAATAGTCAAAGACTAGTTGCATTAGATGTGCTGGTTTCGGCCTCACCACCGGCTGCAGTCATGACCTAATCTCATAAATCAAACACCCGCGATTCAGAAACTACCAGCTAATGCACTCACATTCACATAAAGTAGCCTTGTTGACAAGTTTGGGTGAGTTAAGGCAAAATGCACAAGATATAGTACCTTCAAATCCCTTAGATGGCAATATAGCTTCTTTATAGCAGAAACAAACTGCTGCAGAAAAAGTTAGGTGCCGTGCAAAATGTAATGTGTAATTGCATTACTCATCACAAATGTATTGGAGTAAAAAGTACATTTACTTGTTCAAAAATGTAGTCAAGAAGAGAGTAAAAGTTGCTAATATCTTTACTACAAAGTAGCCAAAAAGATACTTAATTACAGTTACTAATTACATTTACTCAAGTACTTTACACCTCTGCCACTACTTTAGAATACCATATTCTTTAGGCATAGTTTATGATGATGAGCTTGTATCATCATCAGAGATCAGTAGGGCTCTGTGACTGTGCTGTACATTCAATGTTAAATATGACAATTAAAGAAGGTTTCTACTGTGTAACAAAAGACTCAGTCATGACTGATTATTATCATGATCTAAGCCATAGCATTTTTATTTTTTAAATAACTCAATGAGTATTTTTGCCTAATTTATACCTATGTAAGTGCATCATTGTTAAATTCTACAATTACATTGGTAAACAGTTAATTATTTTTAATTGAGTTATCTGAGTTATACTGAGTTATCACTTATACATAACTAATACGTATCTTGATACATAAAATACAACATCCCCATGGCAATAAAAAGCATCAGATCTTTTCCCCCTTTATTTTTATTCCAAAGACAAATGCTATTGTTTGTACAGAGATTGAATTTTTTACATTTTCAATCCCTCCCCAACCATCCCAGAACAGACTGTCTTAGAGGATGTTAATTAAACAGTAATAGTACAAAATATAATGAAAATAAAGAATAATAACAGTAATAAAACAGTACTTTGATTGTCTTAAGGTTTAATATTTTACTTATATAATTACATGGATGTGATCCTTTTTTAAAAGTTGTCTTCTTATTGTGTCATTGTTTGTACAGCACTACGGTTAATGTTTATGTTGTTTTTATTCAGTGCTTTATAAATAAATTTGAATTTGAATAAAAAATACATTTTAAAATTAAAATAAAATAATAATGATGCAATAGTTAAATAATGACAATGTAAAAAACCCCCCCAAAAAACAAAACACAATCAAAGGTGTAAGGAAGTACCCCAGACAGCAACATAGTGTGGCCCAGATCCGGCCCACATCTGGTACATGTGGATTACACGCAGACCAGATGTGGGCCGGATCTTGCCCGACACTATGATGCTGTCAGGGACAGTTATGGCAGAGAAATATAATAATAATAAGGGTTGCCATAAGAAAATGTATGTTATTGATTTTTAAAAAAAAATCTTTTCCAAGTGTAAAAAACATCAGATTTAATTATCAAACTGATCTGAAAGTTTGTTGCCTGTATTGATAAATACAGCCTTTAAATTATTATACCATTTGAAATGGGATAATGTCTTAGAAATCCTTTGCAAATTTAAATGCAATTGTCTCTAACATAAAGCCGGCTTTGCGTGCAATTATAAGTTGTGAAATTACAAGTAACCGTATTTTGTAATTGATAAATAACCACTCAAACGTTTTTTCCCTATGTGACGAAAGAAACCATTGACTCTCTTTCACTTTCATTTAGTGCCCTCTATTGACTACGACTTAACATAACAAGATATTTTTACATTTAAGAATAAAATTACAAACTAGGCAAGCGACAGTTCTCATGAAAAACATTATATAACAAAATTACAACATTTGATCTCTAACTATTATTCTTGTGTAATATTTCACGTTTAAATAAGCCAGTAGTAACGTTATATTTCACCGGGATTTATGGATGTCACTCATTTCAGACATATCAGTGACTGAACATTTATTCTGGATGATAAGGATATATAAATTATACCTTGCTGGAAAATCCAGAAAATAGAGCAGGATTCATCACTCGCCAAATGTTTTCATTTTTTATGACTGACTCGCAAAAATAAATCCATACTAGGTTTTAGTTACAGTCAATGACTTAATGTTAATAAAATATATAGTCGAATACTTATGTTTAAACCAGTTTTTACTACTTTAATTACTAGAAACTAAGCGAATGCTCCAGAAAGCTCTTGAATAGAAAAGCATGGGCGGAACTGTCTGTGTTTCCCGCCTTTCATTGGTCAGCGCAGCACGAGCGTTCGAGAACTGTTTAGAACATGCGGTTCCTGCATATAAACAGCAGCGCAGCTTGGAGCGTCAGTATTTCTACAGAACTTACTTCAGTTACGACGAAAAGAACGAAAGAACGACAGCCTTCGAATCTGTTAAAGAAGCTACAGTACTTCCACTACTACAGCATTTTAAAGTAAGCATACTTTTATTATTCTTGTTTCGTTTTTATTTCACTTACTATTAATTGTGTGCCTGCTGTTTCGTCTCAAAGATCAGTTAAATCTCTTTCCAGTATCAATATTGGTACTCGTAACTCTCTGTAAACATAATTAACAGTAATTAGCGTTATTAAAAAATAATTTACAGTTTTTATTTACATAGATATTTGTTTATTAAGTCTAGAAGCTTCCTGAGACGTTCCTGTTTCATATTACTATCAATTTATTTTGCCTGCTGCTTTTTTGTACAATTTTTAAATGTTTTGTGTAAAAATAAACATTTATGTGATTTCTGTTTTCTTATAGTAATCTGTTTAAAAAAAGATGTCATCTGCAAAAGGAGTTGCTGTTGGGATTGACCTGGGCACCACCTACTCCTGTGTGGGGGTGTTTCAGCATGGAAAGGTGGAGATCATCGCCAATGACCAGGGGAACAGAACAACACCCAGCTATGTTGCCTTCACAGACACAGAGAGGCTCATTGGAGATGCAGCTAAAAACCAGGTGGCCATGAACCCCAACAACACTGTGTTTGATGCCAAGAGGCTGATTGGCAGGAAGTTTGATGACCCAGTTGTGCAGTCTGACATGAAGCACTGGTCCTTCAAAGTGGTCTGTGATGGAGGAAAACCAAAGGTTGAAGTCGAATACAAAGGAGAAAACAAGACATTTAATCCTGAAGAAATTTCCTCAATGGTCCTGGTGAAGATGAAGGAGATTGCTGAAGCTTATCTGGGGCAGAAGGTGACAAATGCAGTTGTCACAGTTCCTGCCTATTTCAATGACTCCCAGAGGCAAGCCACTAAAGACGCCGGAGTAATCGCTGGGCTCAACGTCCTCAGAATCATCAACGAGCCCACAGCTGCAGCCATCGCCTACGGCCTTGACAAAGGCAAAGCAGCAGAACGCAACGTCCTGATCTTTGACCTGGGTGGAGGCACCTTTGACGTGTCCATCCTGACCATTGAAGATGGCATCTTTGAGGTGAAGGCCACAGCCGGAGACACTCATCTGGGTGGTGAGGACTTTGACAACCGCATGGTGAATCACTTTGTAGAAGAATTCAAGAGGAAGCACAAGAAGGACATCAGTCAGAACAAGAGGGCACTGAGGAGGCTGCGTACAGCGTGTGAGCGAGCCAAGAGAACCCTCTCCTCCAGCTCTCAGGCCAGCCTTGAGATCGACTCGCTGTACGAGGGCATGGACTTCTACACGTCCATCACCAGAGCGCGCTTTGAAGAGATGTGCTCAGACCTCTTCAGGGGAACACTGGAGCCTGTGGAGAAAGCCCTGAGAGACGCCAAGATGGACAAGTCTCAGATCCATGAGATCGTTCTGGTTGGTGGATCAACAAGAATCCCAAAGATCCAGAAGCTTCTGCAGGATTTCTTCAACGGCAGGGACTTGAACAAGAGCATCAACCCAGATGAGGCAGTGGCTTACGGTGCAGCGGTGCAAGCCGCCATCCTCATGGGTGACACATCTGGAAATGTCCAGGACCTGCTGCTGCTGGATGTGGCTCCACTGTCCCTGGGTATTGAAACCGCCGGTGGAGTCATGACGGCCCTCATCAAACGCAACACCACCATCCCCTCCAAACAGACCCAGACCTTCACCACCTACTCTGACAACCAGCCCGGTGTCCTGATCCAGGTGTACGAGGGAGAGAGGGCCATGACAAAAGACAACAACCTGCTGGGTAAATTTGTGCTCACAGGAATTCCACCTGCACCACGTGGAGTCCCGCAGATTGAAGTGACCTTTGACATCGACGCCAACGGAATCCTAAATGTGTCCGCGGTGGACAAAAGCACTGGAAAAGAGAACAAGATCACCATCACCAATGACAAGGGCAGACTGAGCAAAGAGGACATTGAGAGAATGGTGCAGGAAGCTGATCAGTACAAAGCTGAAGACGATCTGCAAAGAGAGAAGATTGCTGCCAAAAACTCCCTAGAGTCTTACGCCTTCAACATGAAGAACAGTGTGGAAGATGAGAACCTGAAAGGCAAGATCAGCGAGGATGACAAGAAGAAAGTTATTGAGAAATGTAACGACGCCGTCAGCTGGCTAGAGAACAACCAGCTGGCTGATAAGGAGGAGTATGAACATCAGCTGAAGGAGCTGGAGAAAGTCTGCAACCCAATCATCACTAAGCTTTATCAGGGAGGGATGCCAGCTGGAGGCTGTGGAGCTCAGGCACGTGACGGATCAGGGGCCGGTCCTCAGGTACCAACTATTGAAGAGGTGGATTAGGTGTGAGATGGGCAATGTGAATGATTGTTTTTGCTCAAGTTCCTTTGTAATTCAATTTACATCATTTTTAGACCATTTATTTGGACGTTGTTGTGAAGCACTACTGATTTTCTGTGGTACTGTATGCTGCATTTATGATGTTTTTTTTTATTTGAGTAAATATTTTTGAGATATTGTTGAAGAGATTGAGAAGACTGTATATGAAAAATGCATTTTTGTTAAAGTACATGTTAATGTATAAGAATGCTAACTTTATTTAATGTCTCGTCTGCATGTTAAGAAATTAATAGAAACTTTAAGTGTTCAACATTCTGACTGTTGAAATGGGTTTAATTCCGGCATTAATGTTGTGCCATATTCCATATGAAACAGTTCATTAAGACTGTTAACCTTATTTCAAGGTTTGTTTCCAAACATGTTCAATAAACTATTAAAAATGTAAAGAATTGTTACAATAGACTGTTTTTTTTGTTTGTTTCTTACTTAAAGTTCTTAAATATAAATACATGGCTAAAATTGATTGACTGTGAACATTTGATATATTTTAGGCCTATGCTAACTTTATTTCCAGAAATATCAGTGATGTCATATATAGTTACTATAAGATCATTATATAATTTCTCAACAGTGAAATACATAAAGGCTTTATATAATGGTTACACTTTACAATAAGGTACTGTCATTTTGATAACAGTTAATGTATTAACTAACAGTGAACAATGTATTTTTAGAAAATGTATTAATATTTGTCATTATTTAATAAAAAACAGTTGTTCATGTTAGTTCACATAGCATTAAGTATAGTTAACAAATACAACTTTTGACGTTAAACATGAATGCTGTAGAAGTCTTGTTCATTCTTAGTTAATGTTAACTAATGCATAATGTTGAAAACTGATGTTATCAAATTAAACCTTATTGTAAAGTGTTACCTGTATATTTAACAGCTTACAGAACAAAGATAAAAATAACATTTTATTGATGCCAAAGTGTAATTGCAGCAGTTTGGGTGAAAGAGACGTTGTAAAAAAAATTTAAATGAATTGAATGACATTAAGTAGCTTGTCATTCCAAACCTGTGTGACTTTCTCATATGGAACATTTTCAGAAATGTCTTTGATAATTTATCTTTTTCTCTCTCTTTCTTTTCCATACAATGACCAGAAGACAGTGATCACCAAAACTGATATATTTGAAAGATTTGAAATGAAACGAGTATAAGTAGCCTATATGAACCTTTAGCCATCCTGACAAAAAGTTGGGTGTGCTTTTTTGACCATTTTCACATGATCATGTTTGTAAACCATCTTAAACCATTGTACATTTATTTATAGTGAGAGACTATCCCCCGAAATTCCCTTCCCATCATGGTCTCTGTCCTCGGACCCTGAGCGTCCTCCTCTTCACGCCCCTCTCCACTGATGACGCGCGCGGCTCATTTCCGGCGACCGCAATCTGTTGTTGAATGTACCGTTCTGTCCAGATTCGGGATGGTACTCGTCAAGCAATAGTGAGTGGCTTTTACAGTATTCATTATCTAGATTCAGTTGCGTTATATCATACAGCACGCGCCTGTCGTTTTTTAAGCATATTCCCATATGGCACAATGAATAGTGCATTTTAAGCCCGTGATTTGGATGTGCTGGTCGGCGCTAGCCGCTTAGCCTGCCTGATACAGCATTATAGTGTGTTTTATGGACCGCGTCCCCACCAGCGCCGCTATTCAGAAACACATGATAGGATGGGCATTTAATAGGAGTAGTATTTTGAGTTCAGACTCCGCGGGTTGATAAAACGCTGGTTTATCGTACAATAATGCAGGGCCAGCTAACGACACGCCCGTTATACAATCGCTCCGCGATGCAGTGTTTATGATATGAGATAATAAATAATTATTTGCTTTTTTAAAACATCTATTCAATTCTCTTTTCAGCCAGGTGCTGTTGCCATGTTCAGTAGAAGAGGTAAGAGAAAGAGCTATTAAAATGACCGGCTGCTCTGTCTTCTGTGATCAGTGGGAATCTGTGCTTCTGTTATTGCTCAAGCAAATATTTAGACAGCTCCCTTCACTTTGATGGAGTCAGCAGCACCTCTTCTACATTACATTGTTTGTCTCTATTGTGCGGTGAACAGTTGCCATTAGTTATTTATGTAATACCCATAACCCCCCCTCTCAGTACCAGGTTGGCCAACTGTACTCAGTTGCAGAGGCCAGTAAGAACAACACAGGTGGAGGAGAAGGGATCGAGGTCCTCCGAAATGAACCTTACGAGAAGGACGGCGAGAAAGGCCAGTACACCCACAAGATCTACCACATACACAGGTGAGAGCATGTGTAAAGGCTTTGATCGTGTAAACAGCCATGCTGGTTTCACCTTATCAGTAAGATAAGACTGTGATCACTGAATTGTTTTAGCAGTTACACTTACTATACTAGTTTTATGTAGTGAAATATACACTACTACAGTTCAAAAGTTTGTGGACTTTCATTTTTAAATGAAAGAATTGAATGCTTTTGTTCAGCAAGGATGCATTAAATTGATCAAAAGCGACAGTGAAGACTTTTACGTTGTGACAAGAAATTCTGTTCAAAGTAAATGCTGTTGTTTTGAACTTTCTATCAATGTTCAATCAATCAATGTTTATAGAGCACATTTAAACACAACCGAGGTTGCTTTCCAATGAATAAAAGAATCTTAATGAATTAAAAGGAAACAAGATGGAGAAATAAAAACAAAACGAACAAACAATATACAAGAGAGACCCAAAATAACATACTTAAAGCTGCAGTCGGTAAATTATCCAAAATCAAATTTTGAGCAAGTACATAACCAGCCAGTGTTCAAAACGATCTCCTTACCTTAGCCTGATTCAAAACAGTAAGCTTGTAATAATGTTTTCTAATAAGAGTGGTACTGGTGGGTTTCCGCAGGAAATTCGAGCATGATCGTCTTTGCGTTATTACGTCACGTCTGTTTACATCAAGGAGTCCCAGTTAGTAGACTATATCATGTGAGGATGCTGCTGGTAGCGGATCATTTATAGCCTTTTCTCATAGCTGCTGGAATAATTAAACGTATCATTTTGATGGCGGATTGTAATCCAGAAAGGTCCAAAATGACAATCATCAGTGACAACTGGAGATTCACCCGTATTCAGAACAAAAGTGGCAGACATGTTACTTACTTGTTCAGGTGACATTTTCCGGTGAAAATTCTTATTTTGGTCATACTTCCAAGACTACAATCTGTGATTCTGAAGTACAGTATCCATAACGGTGCGATGACTGACAGCAAACATTAGATTAATTTGTGCTGAGGAGCCGTGCCGATGCACAACCCACGTAAAGATGATAATTCCGCAAATGACTGCAATTGCAGGTTTAAAACAGAGATGGCGACAAAGAGGCAAAACTTACGGACTGCAGCTTTAAGGAATGTTAAAAGCCAGGGAGAAAAAAACCGAAAAAAACCCAAGGAAAATCCCGCACACTATCAACTTGCAAAACCGTAAAAAAGTTCTTTATTGGCAACGTTTCGATCGGATGATCTTCATCAGGCATCAACATTGTATTCAAACTCCATTGTATTTAAAACAACATGACAAATCACAGTGAAGAATCATCAATATCCAATCAAGATAAGTGATTGAATAATCATTAACACCACATCACATTGTTAACTCCACAATCACAAAAGCCAGGGAGAATAAATATGTCTTAAGATAGGATTTAAAAGCAGTGATAGATGGGGCACGCCTAATGTAAAGAGGAAGGCTATGCCAAAGTTTCGGTCCAGCAGTAGCGAAACTGCAATCACCACAATTTTTAAGTTTAACTCTATGGACAGTGAGTAGGCCAAGGGCATAAGATCTTGAGATTCTAGAAGGGGTATCCACCTTATTTTTTCACGTAAGAGTGGGCGCGGCCATTTGTAAATTGAATGTGTCTGGCTTCTGGTGTCATTCGCTTCCAGTTGTTTTTAGCTGTAGGAAACAGCTCGTTATGATGTTTGATGTTTGATATTGCAAACTGCTATTTCTTGCCATATTACTTTAATGTATTGTCTTAATTATAAACACGCTGGTTTGTAGGGCAAACAGTTTTACAGTTTACTGCACTTTGAAATTCTTCTCATTATTTCCCTATAGCGGCTAATAAACCGGAAGTCTCGCACATTCACGGAAAATGCCTTACTTCCACATTGAAAAATAAGGTGGATATGGGAGCAATAAATCAGTTAAGTATTAAGGTGCCAGGTTATTGAGTGCTTTGTTGACAAATAATAAGAGTTTGAAGTCAATCCTATTCATGATAGGGAGCCAGAGCAAAGATTCATTAAAAAAAATCCTGAAAAGAAAATCATGGTTTCCACCGAAATATTAAGCAGCACTACTGTTTACAACATTGATAATAATAGGAAATGTTTTTTGAGCAGAGTATCTGCATATTAGAATGAATTCTGAAGGATCATGTGACACTGAAGACTGGAGTAATGATGCTGAAGAGTCAGCTCAGAATAGATTTCATTTTAAAATATAATAAAATAGAAAATAGTAATTTTAAATTGTCATATTTCACAACATTACTGTTTTTCAAATAAATGCAGACATGGTGAGCATAAGAGGCTTCTTTTAAAAACATTGAAAAATCTTACAAGAAACTTTAGAACAGTAGTGTACATGGGAGGTCGGGGCTAGTTGTCACTCTTTTCACTTTCTGTCTTAGCTAAAAACAACAACAACATTTCGATATTGCCTAGGGAAAAAATAGGCTGTTTTCAACTAAAAACAGAAAACTTTTTATGCTTTTTGGCCATTCATTTACACAATAACAGTGTTTTGGGGGCCTGAAAATTTTTTTACATTCGTATTCAGTTTTGAAAACCATACCGTTATCATCTCAATAACTATAAATGTGCATGCGTATTACGTGTTCAGTCTACGGGCGCATAGTGTTTCTTTACAAAGTGACATCGCCAGCTACTGGCCTGGCAGCATAATACAGCGTTTTCACGGATCCATGTGAATGGGGATCTTTTTGAAAACATTGTCGTCTGTATGCAAAACTTTTGAAAAACATAAAGGAAAAATTTTTTTTTTTTTTTTTTTTTTTTTTAGTACATCATTGTTGGGTAAGCATACGCTCTGTAACAGGACATTTTGTCACACTACATGGACAAGGCTCGAGTGAAACAATAGGCTCGACTTTCAGCAATATTTAAACAAAACAATCATGTATTGCAAAACAGTTTATGAAACAGCCCCCCCTCCCCAAAAAAAACGTAAGAGGTTACGTACAGAATTATTAATCCATTAGAACAGAACTTTTAATACAATTTATAAAATTATTTCATAAAATCTGTCCCCATTAAAATCTACCTTCTTTAAATAGTTGAACCTGGTCTCAATGTTTTGAACTGGTTCGCTTGTTTATCAAACAAAAATATC
This sequence comes from Anabarilius grahami, assembly GCA_003731715.1. Classification (NCBI taxonomy): domain Eukaryota; kingdom Metazoa; phylum Chordata; class Actinopteri; order Cypriniformes; family Xenocyprididae; genus Anabarilius; species Anabarilius grahami. Next base: position 1,906,847 of record RJVU01053643.1, on the reverse strand, counting down.
ATGTTTAAAGGATACATTTCACAAAAATATTCCAACATAAAAAAAAACACTGCTAGAGAAAACAAGAATTTGTGTAACTGGTCTTCTGAATCTTATAATTGATATGCATTTAGTCTCCCCTAATATTTTGAATATTAATTTGTCTTTTACAGCAAGGTTCCCGGTTTTATTCAGATGTTTGCCCCTGAAGGAGCCCTGGTTTTTCATGAGAAAGCCTGGAACGCCTACCCATACTGTCGCACTAGTTAGTAAACACTAATTGCTTTGTGCATGTGTGAATAAGTGATTATATACAAATGGGATTGTATGATTCAATCCTTTTTTGCTTTTGCATTTAATGCATTGAGAGAAAAAAAAAAATACTGATCTATAAAAAATCTTTTCTTTTCTTTCCCACAACTGCATCGATTATGGAAAACCTGCAGTTGTTACAGTAAGTGTATTTTTGAAATTATCACGCTCTGAGATCATTTTAGACTGCTCACAGGTCATTATTGCTGAATCAGAGTTTAGTCAGCATGTCTCGCTGTTGTCTAAAATGATCTGAACACTGTGTATGAAATAAAAACAGATTCCGTTTGTGATGCTCTCTTGTGCTTTTTACTTTTTCAGAATGAGTACATGAAAGATGATTTCTTCATTAAAATTGAAACCTGGCATAAACCAGACATAGGAACAACTGAGAATGTGAGTGTTATCCCACAGTTCATCAGTGCCTATTCGTGATGCCCAATAACTCTGCTACAGAGTCTTTCAACCAGAGCGTCTTCTTCTAGTTTATTGGTCTGGGTGCAGAGCCTATGTAATCAGTTAAAAATTATTAATAAAAAGCTGCTGTTGGTTAATTAAGATGGAAGTTTGATTGATGAACTTGTGCCCCAATCAGATTTATTTATTAAATAACATCAATTTTGATAAGACTTTCCGGTGTAATGGGCGTCACCCTCTTAATTACTTTTAGCCACTGTCTCTATGGTTACAGGCATTATTCACAACTAATGCAAGAATAGAAAAGGGGCTTGACTTCAGTTATTCGTTCATACAAATGTTATTTGATCCTGTTGTATGAACACAGCAATTTGAAAGTCTCATTTGTAAGTAAATCCCACTGAAACTGTCTTCATTCTAATGTTTCAATCTTCCTCTTATGCAGCCTCATGGTCTTCCTCCTGAGGAATGGGAGGACATTGAGATTGTGCCGATCGATATAGCTGATCGCTCTCAGGTGGATGATGTGGTGAGTTGAATTAGAAAAGTGCATTTCTGTCTTTGTGTAAAATTGTCTAGCATTTGTTTTACTGATATACAGTGTTATACTTTATCTTCCTTATCTTAAAATCCTGCAGATTTAACTCGCATCCATACATCATCTGTTGATCCGCTATTTTGCTTTAATATTTCTCCTCTTCCTTCCTCATACACTCCCATTGCTTCATTTGTCCATCACGATTTCTTTCTTTTTTCAGGACTACAAGCCAGAAGAAGACCCCGCTATCTACCACTCGGAGAAAACTGGGAGAGGACCTTTGGGACCTGAATGGAAGGTACACAAATGCGTAAATACCGGCACCTCTTAATGGGTGGGATATATTAGACAGCAAGTGAACATTTTGTCCTCAAAGTTGATATGTTAGAAGCAGTAAAAATGGGCAAGCGCAAGGATTTGAGCGAGTTTGACAAGGGCCAAATTGTGATGGCTAGACGACTGGGTCAGGGCATCTCCAAAACTGCAGCTCTTGTGGGGTATTCCCGGTCTGCAGTGGTCAGTGTCTATCAAAAGTGGACCAAGGAAGGAATAGTGGTGAACCGGAAACAGGGTCATGGGTGGGCAAGGCTCATTGATGCATGTGGGGAGCGAAGGCTGGCCTGTGTAGCTCAAATTGCTCAAGAAGTTAATGCTGGTTCTGATAGAAAGGTGTCAGAATACACAGTGCATCGCATTTTGTTGCGTATGCGGCTGCATAGCCACAGACCAGTCAGGGTGCCCATGCTGACCCCTGTCCACCACCGAAAGCGCCAACAGTGGGCACGTGAGCATCAGAACTGGACCACGGAGCAATGGAAGAAGATGGGCTGGTCTGATGAATCACGTTGTCTTTTACATCACGTGAATGGCCGGGTGCGTGTGTGTTGCTTACCTGGGGAACACACGGCACCGGGATGCACTATGGGAAGAAGGCAAGCCGGTGGAGTCAGTGTGATGCTTTGGGTAATGTTCTGCTGGGAATTCTTGGGTCCTGCCATCCATGTGGATGTTACCTTGACACGCACCACCTACCTAAACATTGTTGCAGACCATGTACACCCTTTCATGTATTCCCTGGTGGCTGTGGCCTCTTTCAGCAGGATAATGCGCCCTGGTTTGAGGAGCACAACAACGAGTTTGAGGTGCCTCCAAATTTCCCAGATCTCAATCCAATCGAGCATCTGTGGGATGTGCTGAACAAACTGGGATGGGAGGGAAAAAAATTTAAAATTTGCATTCTCTCACAAAAACTGTTGTGAGTTTGGACAAACACTTCCTGTTTATTATCCCTCTGGCAGTGGTTCATTGATCTGAGAACTGAATTTGCTGACAGTACAGCATGTTACAGGTTTTTCGTGTTTTGCACTTTGCAGACGGCCCCTTCAGCCACCTGTAGATAGCCATAGAGATCATTGTATTTTGTCCAGTGTGGAGGAAGGCTAGTTTTGAGGGAAATTAGGCTGTAGCTCTAGAGTTATTGTTCGGGGGAATTCAAATCTGTGAATATGTTGCCAACTTATTCAGTTTGTGTCTTTCACTTACGTCAAAACCGTGCCTTGAACTAAGCACTGAACATTTTATATTTAAGTCTTAAGTTCAAAATAAAACTCTATTAAGTGCTTCATTGTTAACGTACGGAGCTATCTGAACCACTGCCAGAGGGAAATTAATCAGGAAGTGTTTGTCTGAACTCACAATAGGTTTTGCGAAAGAACACAAATGCCTTTGCGAGAGAACGCAAAAAAAGCTATGAAAAATATTTTTTCCTCCCATACCACATTTTTTCCACAACAATGTCCCTTTAGGGTCACTGCCTTATAAAGGTGCAGTCACATTGGCAAAATTTCATGGGCAAAAAAGGTCCTTTGTCTTGTGTCAACAGTGTAGCGATGTATGCAGCACAGCTTAAACAGAGGTCACTTTAAACCCAAGCAGCTTTCTGTTAGTTAACGTGGTAAATCTTTTAAAATGCTGTAAGTCAGTGTGGGGAAATCTTTCGCCCGCACGCAAAATTCCTGATCGCGTAGATATATATATTGAAATGGCTGGATTTCATCCTTGAAATTTTGCTGGACATCGGTAAATGTGACTACCTACCTAAAACAGAAATTCAAATGTTTGGAAGCAATTCATACACTTGAGACTCAGCTCTATTGATTTCAGTTGACTTTTTTTCTAATTAGGCCTACTGCCTTTTTTGTGATATTTTTTATTACCATTTTATTGTTTTTGTCTTATTACAGTCTCATTTTTTTATTTGAAATCAATAAAAAATAAATCCAAGATTGCAGACTCACCTTGTCTGCAATCTTGGATTTATTTATTTATTTTAGAAAACAGAGAAAATGTTGCCTGTCATTGATATTTGTATTCACAGTCTTTTATGCAGAGTTTCTGTTTACTTTAATTTAAATGCCATAATATTGTTCTATCCAAAATATAGTGATTATCTACAATATCTGTTCCTCATGCATCCATCTCTCTGTCTCTTGCAGAAAGAGCTTCATAATGGTAACTGTCCCTATATGACCGCGTATAAGCTGGTGACAGTTCATTTTCGCTGGTGGGGTCTCCAGGGACGTGTGGAGAACTTCATTCATAAGGTGATCCATCAGCACTGCTATATGGTTCCTCATCACCAACAAAAAACAGGCTCAATTTACTCTTTTAGAAAAAAAACCCTTGCCTTAATCTTTATGCGGTATTACCGACTTTTGTTCTTCACAATTCTGGAACGCTGCGAAGCAAATGTAAATGTATTCTGGTTTGGTATATTTCGTTACATAAAGATTAGACCACTGCTGTCAGGTGTTGATAAGTCTTTGTTGTACTTTCAGTAACATCAACCTCATCTCTCTCTGTTTGAGTAGCAGGAGAAAAGGCTCTTCACTAATTTCCACCGGCAGCTCTTTTGTTGGCTGGACCGCTGGGTGGACCTTAGTATGGATGACATTCGTAGGATGGAGGAAGAGACACAGAGGGAGCTGGACCAGGTATGTGTTTCTGTAGAAACAATGCAACACAGTTCAGCCCACAAAAAAACCTTACCTGTTCTTCCATGTGTCATTATTACTAAAAATCTGTTTTTATTTTTCAGATGCGTAGCCAAGGGTCTGTGCGAGGGATGAAAGCAGGCGAGGACTAAGGAGCGTCAAAAGAATAGAAGAAACAAAATAGGGGCTACTTTTTATTTTACTTCCTCCAGTCCTCATGGCCAATCACAACGTGCCACATCATGAAGCCCTTCCGAACAGGAAACTGTCATCCCTTACCCAGGACATGTCCATTACCATGAGTGTGAATGCTTTTGTGCGAATGAGCGGAGTATGCATGTGTATCAGTGGTTTGTGCAGTCTGACTTTAAACCTCATCATTTGCTGCCAAATTTTTTTGGATTCACTTAAGGTATGTTAAGTGATGCCGGCATTTCTTTTTATAATTAAGTATTATAACTGTTTAATGGTTTTTGGTTCATTTTGCAACCATCAGCTTTTTACTGAGTGCGCCAGTGGAGTAACGAATCCCAAGCCCGTTTCGCAGAGAGACTGGGGAACATTTCACTACATGTATTTTGACCATAAATAAATGACTAAGTAATTTACTTCTTAATTCTGTTAAATCTGTCATGTTGTTCAGGAAATTTTGTGGGAACTTGTATATGCCTCGAGGTAGGATCATTGGTGTCGGATTAAAGAAACTGAGATTAAAGGAAAACGGCTCAAAGCATAACGGTTTTCTTGTTTAGTTATGGTGGTCTTTTGGTTTGGTTCACTTCTGCACTGATTGCAGTGTGGATGTCGAGAGCATTGAACTGATACGGTTTCATTTTTAAACTGAGTGTAAGAGTCTTGAAACCCCTCCCACATTTGAATGACATGCTACAGGCCACGCCTCTCTGTTCGGGTGGGGATGGTCTGAATTTTTGGAAAATGTTCAATTTTCAATACTGAAACAATAAATAAAAGAAAACATTGACTACCAAGAGCTGCTTGATTCTTTTGCACTGTTATTTGTAGTTTATATCAAGGTTCCTTTTAAATCACAAGCTGCTATGTTTTATATATTTCTCTGTATTCAAAGTAACAAGATTCATTTAACAGGCACAATTAATATCTTAATTGAAATTAATTTTGTTTTATTATGCCTCAGTTTTTCTAGTACACTTTCCTGTTATTTTAAAAATGGATATGACCTCGTTTCCTGCTCAGTGATTAACAGCGTCCTCTTGAGGTTGAGTTTCGCACTGACGTCTTTCAGGTCCTCGTGAAGTTCGTATCTATTCTGTTTATGACAGGACAGGGATGGGCAGCATTTATGATACATGTATTTCAAATACAAAATAGCATTTTGTAATTTGTATTTGATAGGGTTGATGAAAATGGCTTCGTATTTTGTATCAAAATACTTAAGTTTTTTGTATTTTTAAGATACTGTAAAATACTTTGTAAGAAGTCTACATGATGACATCATAAAAATGCGGCCTCTGATTGGTTCTTACTCAGTAGTTTGCCCAGACTTGTGGAGATCAGAACAGAAAATTTATCCATATGGAAGAAGGTAGTCAAGGTAAGAAACGTGAAAGCTACCAGCTTGCCATCAATCTTTTGTATAAATTGCTATAATTTTTAACAGTTCATGTTAAGTTTTGGTGTTCGTTTTGGTAGCCTAGGCTAAATAGTTTACCAATATACATAATGTTCTTGAAAACTATTATAATGAGCAGCTGACCCCTCTATTTATGATTAACAATCAAATGATTAATTAATTAGAAACTAGTTGCTATTAATACAGGAGCAATCAGTTGTCTTCTTATGAATGACTTGTTTGTCATTGAGTCAGTGTTGCTGATTCAAAGTAGGCCCAAACCAAACACCAAGTAACTAAATTAGGATACAATTATGAGTCATTTGTAAAGATTAAATTGTTGGTTATTTTAAAACTAACCTTCATCTGGGAGATCACAGGGATATGTGAATATTTGATCTGTTTAAAGCCACAATATGTAGATGTTCGCCGCTAGAGGTCGCTCATTCAAAACAAAGGCGAAGCTGATGACACCTTGATTTCACGGAATCATGGGAGGTGTTGTCTTCACGTCTACAGCTGCTGGAAAAGAATCGGGACAGGACTCGGGCAGAAATCATGTTCATGGATGAGATTATTAACGTTACCGTAGTATGAAGCAGAGTGCTGTGAGAGCATTAACGAGGCCGCTGGAGCGATTGCTAATGAGAGACGAGCGCGACACATGACACATCTCGAGAGCAGCGGAAATTTTATTATGCCACAGTCACTGCTTCCGCTTCTTCCAGTCAAGCGTATGTGGGGTAACGCAGCGCTGTTTTATCATATTAGATACATTTGAGTGTTGAAAGTTGTTAAAGTGCGTTCGTTCGCCGGCTACTATGAGACACTTGTTGCAAACTGAAGTATGCTAGGTCGATATTAGTCACGGTAAAACATGGTACTCGCTGTAAATCAAGAAAATGAGATTTAAACAATAAGACTTACTGTGTTGAGCTATATAACATGAGTTTTCTGTCGATGAATGTATACAAACAGTTGCTCACCTGTCTAATAAAATGCATAATATATCAAAGTGTCTTTGGTGTTTCCATGATTCGACAAAATAAAACCAGAAATCGAGGGTGTGATGTCATTGATGAAACACATGGACACGGTCCGTGTTGCTTATTTCTCTGGATTTAAACATTCTTGGAAACATTTGGGATAATGTAAGTACACAAGTCAACAAAATATATAACATTGTTCTAGTGTTTTTTTTTGTATATTTTAATCTAAAAATCCTACATATTGTGCCTTTAACTGGTTGCATATGTCAGATTTATTGCATGACTCGGGCAGAGAAAAGCTGTTGCTTTCAAACATTGTTTACTTAATCAACTGAGTCAGTGTAATGGTGAAGGGATCGATCAAATAGGCCAATTGATGGAAGGTTTGCAAAGAAATTTCATGCTCCCTTGTAAAAGTATTTTTTAGAATTTTTAAAATATAAAAATACAGTAGTTTATTTTGATACATGGTTTGGCTGCTGTATTTTGTAGTTTATTTTGATAAACTTAAAATTAAGGTATTTGGTATTTTATTTTAAAATACATTTTGATGTATTTTTGCCCAACCCTGAACATGGAATTGTGTGAGTGAGGGAAAAGTTGTATGAATTTCTTTCTTCTGTTCACATTCTTTCAAATATTTTATTTTGTGTTCAGCGGAAGAAAAATTCATACAGGTTTGAAACAACTTGAGGGTGAGTAAATGATGACAGAATTTTCTTTTTTGGGTGAACTATCCCTTTAAGTCACATTCGATTGATTAGTTTGCTCGTAAACCCATCATTAAATGTAAATATCTCTTAGTCAGTATGCTCACACAGCACAGTAAAGGATGTAAAGGTGAGCTTGTTGATTAATTCTTTAATGTTAATTGGTTTGATGGAATTTATTATAATAAAAATGTGGGGAAAAAAGTAAGATAGTTGATTGACAAACTAGCTCAATACTCGCTGAGTTTAATGTGAGGGATGAAAGTAGGAGAAGACTAGGAAGAGACAAAAGAATAAAATAAAATATGGGTTAATAACAGATTTATCATAATGTAAATTGTAATAATGTTTGTTAATAGATGATTTTATGCAATGCTATAAAAAAAATCAAGTATTTTTTTATGTCAAAATGTGTCTCTCGGCTGGCAAATATTGTTTTTTAAAAGCAGTTTGTGATTGCCATCTATCTAAAACTTTTACAGACCTGTGATTGTGCTGGAAAAATTACACAGCATAGTTTGGTAAAATTGGTAGAAAATTTGGTAGTAATCAGTAATGAGAGAATTTGTCATTTGATGCATTTTAATGCTGTAAGAATGGCAAGATCAAAGTAGAGAGGTATTTTAGGAAAAAAAAACCTCATTCTTCCGATTGTGACTCTAAAAGTCTCTCCACACACTGCACATGCCATGAGTTCAACAGGTCAAGAGACTTAGCAGAACAGCAAACCTGTTATATCATCAAGATTTTAAGCATTTTAAGAAAGGAAAGCATCCTGCTTAAAATACCTAAATACTAGATTAAATGCAGTCAAAAGTGGAAGACAGAAGGAGAGTGTGATGGATAAGTGAGGGATTATGTAGCATCAGAGAAAAGAAAATGCCTATATAGTGGGATTAAATTATAAAAATAAATTATAAAAAAAAAGAAAAGAAAAAAACAGGTCAACATTACATAATTTATCTTCATGGATTCCCCCTTAGAGCTCTGACTACATGTCTATCATTTCCTCTGCTTCACCCATGTAGGTCAACCCATAACATTCGTCATCATTTTAGTCTTATAATGTATTTGACTTACTCCGAAATCATACATGTTAGTTTTACATCCTGGTGTTTTTTTAAAGATAATATCTTGGACTTTTCAGTGATCGAAAATGTTTGGGCTTTGGCCATGATATCTTCCTTTACTTGGTTTGCTAGGAAATATTAATAAGGGTGAAAATCTTTCAAAAATGTAGTTTCTATGCCAAATATAACATTATAAATAGTAATATGTAATAATAAATGTAATATTTGTATTTATAGTCCTTTAATATGGTTTTGAAAAACAAAATTTTAGATTTAATGGCTACAAACATATTTTCTTTACACCTTGAATATATGCGAGTGTACACAACATAATCATTATTTTCTTTTCTTTTTTTAACAACTAACCTAAGGCACGATGTTATATAAAACACACAAAATACGATATTAATAACATACTAAAAATAAATAAAAATTTGGATCTTAGACTACTAGTAAAAATGCTTCTATTTGCATTATTTTATTTTGTTTTTATTATTTTGTTTCATTACACATTATATTACATTAAGTGAACTCCACATCAAATGTTACAAATGTATGCTTATACCATCCCCATTTCCACAAAGGTTGGGACATTTTGTAAAATGCAGTAAAATCAAGAATCTGATTTGTTAATTCTCTCAAACCTCTATTTAACTGACAAAAGTACAAAGAAAAGATTTCCAATGTTTTCACTGAACAACTTTACTGTATTTTGTATGTATAAACAAATTTTGATTTTGATGGCTGCAACACACTCCAAAAAAGTTGGGACACAGGCATGTTTACCACTGTCACATCACCTTTCCTTTTAATCACACTTCTTAATCGTTTGGCCCTTACGAAAGGAAAATATATTTCTTAAAATATATTGTGATATATTGTAATATATCATTTTCTCTTTTTATTTTCCAATATATTATATATTTGAATACATTGAATAATATATTGATGATACATATATTATACACTATATTATATATTCATGTAATATATTGCAGTATATTGCAAAATATACAAATGATTGCCGCTTTCAATATATTACAATATATTGAACATGAATATATAATATATGTGTTTATATATCCCAAAAGATATGCAATATTATATTTATAAATATCCACCATTATGTATTTAGATTTATATGGGAAAATGTTTTGGTAATATATGTAAAAATATAGTGCCTTTTTTGGTTTTGATTGCAATATTTTTTTTTTATATGTATCATTATATATACATATATGGTCTATGCATATATTGCAATATATTGAATAATACATAAGGAATTGCTTTTCATATATTGAAAAATATGTGATAATATATTTACTAATATATCATAATGTATGTAATTTTATATTCAGTAACATACTTCATAATATATAGAATTATATGTGATCAGATATGGTACTGCATGCATAATATATTGCAGATAGATTTACTCATGCAGTATAAACACATATATTATGTAACACATTTATTATATTTTATAATCATTTACATTTTAAATGTTTTATATTTTCAAGTTAGTTAACAAAAGCACACCTGCATGTACTAACATTTTTACCAAAGAGACTATCACTGTGCTATAGCGTGCACAGCCGTTACTTTTTAAATAAAGTTATTTAGTCTTAATGGTGTTCAGCCAATCATAAACCTAACCACAGACTCTACTCTTCAGCACAATGGTAACCCCAAAAACTCACACATACCAGAAAACCTTTTAAATTCTAAAATAATACAACTTTAAACACTAACAGATCTCCTCCTATATCAATATTGAGCAAAACACATGAAATAGCACTTCATTTTAACATTTGCTTTCCTTTAACAGTCAGAAACAAAGCATGCTGGGAACTAGAAGTCTGTTGTAACCACTGATTGTTACTCATTCCATGAATGTGTGTATATATGTGTGTACAATACATTCACATTTATATGGGAACATGTGTGTGCAATATATATTCACAATAAAGGATAAAACTTGATGAATGTAATGCTATTTTTGTCTTAATTTATACATATTTTATATGTATCAATATATAGCCATACATGCTCAATGCATATATTGCAGTATATTGAAAAATATAAGCACTAGTTTCCCATATATGGAAATGTATTATGTAATACATCGCATTATATTTTGTAGTATATACTTCCATATATTTTTGTTCCGTAAGGGGGAATTAATTTGGGACTAATTGTTGCAATTTTACAAGTGGAATTTTTATCCATTCTCACAGGACATCTGCACAACAGTCTGTGGTCATCGTTGTCTGATTCTCCTTCTCATGATGATCATGATCATGAGACAGATCTGGACTGTAGGCAAGCAGTCAGGCACATCCACTCTATGGATGGTCTAGAAACCACTCTGATAAATCACATGCAGAATGAGGCCTGGCTTTGTCTTGCTACCCAGGAAAGATGTCGTCTTGATGGCAGTATATGTACAAACCAAATATATGCATCCATGTCAATATTACCTTTACACAAATGCAAGTCGCCCATGCCGTTTGCACTGATGCACCCCATACCATGACAGATGTTTTCTTTTGCACCTGTCACTAATTGAAAGTCTGGATGGTCCCTGTCGTCTTTGAGATTGAGAACTCTATGTTAGTTTTTCCCAAAAACAAGCTGAAACATTGACTCATCTGACCACAGCACATATTTCCACTGTCCTTTGGACCATCTGAGATGAGCTCGGGCCTAGAGAACNTTCATGAGCTGTATGCCAAAATCATCAGTATTAAAACAATAAAAGACCTGAAATATTTCAGTTGGTGTGCAATGAATCTAAAATATATGAAAGTTTAATTTTTATCATTACATTATGGAAAATAATGAACTTTATCACAATACGCTAATTTTTTGAGAAGGACCTGTATTGCAGTATATTGAAAAATATAAGCACTAGTTTCCCATATATGGAAATGTATTATGTAATACATCGCATTATATTTTGCAGTATATTTCCATATATTTTTGTTCCGTAAGGGGGAATTAATTTGGGACTAATTGTTGCAATTTTGCAAGTGGAATTTTTATCCATTCTCACAGGACATCTGCACAACAGTCTGTGGTCATCGTTGTCTGATTCTCCTTCTCATGATGATCATGATCATGAGACAGATCTGGACTGTAGGCAAGCAGTCAGGCACATCCACTCTATGGATGGTCTAGAAACCACTCTGATAAATCACATGCAGAATGAGGCCTGGCTTTGTCTTGCTACCCAGGAAAGATGTCGTCTTGATGGCAGTATATGTCTCTGTACAAACCAAATATATGCATCCATGTCAATATTACCTTTACACAAATGCAAGTCGCCCATGCCGTTTGCACTGATGCACCCCATACCATGACAGATGTTTTCTTTTGCACCTGTCACTAATTGAAAGTCTGGATGGTCCCTGTCGTCTTTGAGATTGAGAACTCTATGTTAGTTTTTCCCAAAAACAAGCTGAAACATTGACTCATCTGACCACAGCACATATTTCCACTGTCTTTTGGACCATCTGAGATGAGCTCGGGCCTAGAGAACTCAGCAGATGTGTAGCTTTCTCCTTGTGTAACAGAGATTCAAGTTGAATGTCTTGATGCAGCGTCAGACTGTTAAGTGACAGCTGTTTTCCAAAGTACTCCCGAGTCCATGTGGCTATATTTGACACAGTAGCATGACGGTTTCTAATATAATGCCATCTGAGGGCTCAAAGGTCATGCACATTCAACCTTGCCCTATACAGACTGAGATTTCGCTGGATTCCCTGAATTATTTTACAATATTATGTATGTTAGATGGAGAAAAACATAAATTCTTTGCAATCTTGCATTGAGAAATGTTATTTTTATATATAATTAAGTGGTGAGCCATGACCCATCTTTTCTTGCAGAGACTGAGCAGCTCTTTTACACCCAAACATGATACGCTACCTATTACCAATTCACCTGCTTATTGTGGACTGTTTTAAAACAGTGCAACTTGGATATTATATCATCTTTTCACTCTTATTTTGCCTCTGTCCCAACTTTTTTGGAGTGTGTTGCAGCCATCAAAATTAAAATGTGTTTATATTCACAAAATACAATTATGTTGGTCAGTGAAAACAATGGAAATCTTTTCTTTGTACTTTTGTCAGTTAAAAGAAGGTTCAAGAGAATCACAGGATGTGGTTTTATTGCATTTTACAAAATGTCTCAACTCTTCTGGAAATGGGGTTTGTACTTATTTGATTAGTGATCTTGAAATAGTGTCAAAAAATCTTGATCTACTGACTCCATGGGCACCACACCCATACATAATCCTAAATACCCTGTTCAGAATCCTTTAAATAATCGCATCAATGCAATTAAGCCTTCTAAGCTATATGAATTACTTGGAACCAAACGTACTGGTTATGATGTAAAGCTGTTTGTGCTTGTCTCCCAGTTGCTACATAGCATTTCAATAGAAACAGATTGGTTACAGACCGGATGTCATTAATGGCTTAGCAAGGTCGGTCAGGACATCTGGCATAGAGGTTTATGAGCTGTTGCTTTTCTAGATAAGGAACAAAAGATGAGGTTTAATTTCAGGTCAGGAGATAACTGCTGTTCACTGTATTAAAAGAGTGCAAGGTTTTGGATAGTTAAGATGTGACTGCACAGAGGTTCATCATGGAACAGATGTTTGTTAGAAGTAGCTCAGACTTAGCAGACCAGCCAGAGAAGTGTGAGCTGAGCAGATGTGCCATGAAGTTCGTGGAAAAGCATGATCAGCTGCAGAAGTTAAAGGGATTACTGGACTGCAGGATTTGATTTGATTTAATCTATTATGTTTCCCAACTGTCTCTACTTTTAATGCCATTTTCAGGCCATAGTGAAACATACAAGCGCCAATAATCTGTCTCAAATTTGGTCTAATGCAGAACGTCCTCTAGTGTAGAAGTCCACTTAAACAGATCTTTCACTTCTTATTTTATATTTTACATTTTAGTCTGACTGAAAAGTCATGGATGTTTTTTAAAGGGATCGTTCACCCAAAAGTTAAAATTCTTTCATCATTTACTCAGCCTCAAGTTAGATATTTGGAAGAATGTCAGAAACCAAGCAGATCTCACCACCATTGACAACCATTTTTTTTTCCTATGGTAGTCAATTTGTCCCTTGTCAAAGTCGCTCAGATCTTTATTCCTGCCCATTTCTCCTACATCTAACACGTTGATTACAAGAATTGCTTACCATGTAATCTTAATATGCAGACATTAATATGTGGCCTATGATCAACACTATTTGCTTCAACTG
>RJVU01053643.1:1837832-1881011 GCA_003731715.1 Anabarilius grahami | reverse complement strand
TATATATATTTTTGGTTTTATTTATTTATTTGTTATGAATATAAATTATAATCTGACATATTCCTCTGAGGCATTTCTTAAATAAAACAGAGAAAATCTTATATAATTTGTGTGTATTTATATTTTACCATATAAAACCTTATTAATAGAATCAATATGCATAAAATATGCATGTTTTATGCATATTGCAATATGCAATATGCATAAAATATCATATATGTATGATAACATTAAAATGGACCTGTGCCTAAATATTCAATATATGAAATATTATTTTTTTCCACCTACATAAAACAGTTGTATATGCAGAAATCAACCTCTTATATTGCAATTCTGAAGTTTCTAACACAAACATTCATTCCCTCACCTGTTCTCTCGGCTTATCTCTGTCCACAGGAAGGAGTGGAAGAAGCTCAGTCCTCTCTAGTTTTGTTCTGCTTTGTGTTGCTTCTGTCAGCCAACTCTCTTTTCCTCTTGTTCTTCAGTTCAGAGCAAACCTTTCTCACTGTCAGTCAGCAGCTCCTGAAAGATTAAACCATTCAGAGGGAGGGAGCAAGTCAGAGAATAAACGCATGAGTGAGTGAGTAAGTGACAGTGGGAGAGCGAGAAAGAAATCAAATACAGCTTCCTAAGCAGAACTAAGCAAAGTGACTGCAAATGACTGACATTTTATTATTTTATTTATAGTGTTTCCCTCTGATTTTTATATACTCTGGATGTTAATGCATGTCCAATTTGTTTTATTTATTTTTTTAAAATCTGCATTTATAATAATATAATATATAATATAATATATTAAGATGAACTAATANNNAACAAATATCAAGATGTAATGCACTAAAATTTTCATAAATATTAAAATTTTACTTTATTAAATTTAAATTATTTTTTGCCAAAAGCGCAAAACAAGGTTACCTTAAATGCTCTTCGGTGCAGTAGTGTTCTGCTTTTACTTCGGATGCCAATGTATCATAAATCCACATGTGTGTACAGTATGTGTTTTATATAAGTTCTGAATTTAATGACTTACTACAGCGCCATCATGTTTGGCTGTGTCAGTACATTTCAATGCATGCATACATACATACATGATTTGTTTGTTACATAAATTGTTAATGCCAAGCATTTTCTTGAATCCTGAAATGTGTTTGCATAAGAGTAGCCCAGTAATCCCAGAGCTCTCTGCACTCTCCACCATTACTAGTGCTGTCTGCTAAGATTACTGCTTAACAGGCCATTCCACAGACAGAGAGAGAGATAGTGGGGGATAAGAACTGAGGATTAGAATAGTGGAATAGAAGAAAAAAAACAAACGCTCATATGACAGAATGAGAAATATCTACAAGAAGGAGCAGATGGAAAGATATTTGGAGAGGATGTGGATAAAAGTGGAAGAATGACATCATTATAGCTGTCTCTGAAACAGCTTGAAGACAAGAGATGTGAAACGCAAATAGATAAACAGACATGTCTATGAGGATAAAAACTCACGGTAACTATGGAGACTGATGCAAAATTGTGATCACAATGTTTTGACATCAAAATTATTTGTTACAGTCTGTTTTTTGTTAAATCAAACTCACTAAACAGGGCAAAATAAAATGACTAATTTATGGATAAGAGTGAGAGAGGACACTAGAAACACCTCTCTCGAAATCAACACATTTGGGTCAAGAGTGTGTTGGAAAAAAAGACAACAAGGCCAAGAAAACTGACTCAAAACAGAGAGAGAGAGAGAGTAGAGAGAATGTGTGTGTGGCATCTGAAAACATGATAAAAAACAAAAACACAAATCTAAAAGTTTTTTAGGGGTAGGGCTGTCTCTTATCTTTATAATTATTTTTATGATAAATTATGAATATAGAAAGATAACAGTAAACAATGAAAATGTTAAATGTTATTTATAATTTTAATTATGCTACCATTCAAAAGTGTAGGGTCAGTAAGATTTTGTTTTCATGATTTTGAGTCTCTTCTGCTCACCAAGGCTGCATTTATTTGATCAGATATACAGTAAAAACAGTAATATTGTGAAATATTATAACAAATTAAAATAACTGTTTTCTTTTTTCAATGTATTTATTCCTGTGATGGCAAAGCTGAATTTACTTTAGTGTCACCTGATCCTTCAGAAATTATTCTAAAATGGCAAAAAAATGTGGTGCTCAAATAACGTTTCTTATTGTTATCAATGTTGAAAACATTGAAAAAAAAAGAATGCTGAATATTTTTCTAGAAACTGTGATGCATTTTTNCTTATTGTTATCAATGTTGAAAACATTGAAAAAAAAAGAATGCTGAATATGTTTTTTGATTAAAAAGAAAAAATAGTTTTTTTTGTAATGTTATACTGTAAAAGTCTTTCCCGCTGCATTTTTTTTACTGCTTTTATTCAGCTTGTGTGTGAGTGTGTGTGTTTGTGTGTGTGTGTTTGTGTGTGTGTGTGTGTGTGTGTGCGCGTGAAAAGTATAATGGCTGTTTAATCTTGTTTTGTGTGTGTCCAGCATCCGGTGTTAAAGCACATTGTCAGATTAACTGGTGGGATTATAACATCTTGTTGAAATATCAACCACTTTTTAATACAAGAAAAAGATTTATCTATCAGAATATATTAAAAATATATATATATTTTGCCATTTTGGTGTATTATGCCAGTTCAAAACAGATTGTCTGACACACATTACATCACACACACATTATTCCTATAAACACATTATCCTAGCAGTGTCTCTTTATGTCTGTCTCGTCATCTTGCCCCGTCTCATGCATTTTTGATTGTATACAGATCCCTGTACCCCTTCATGATATTCTATCCTCTTTCATTTTTGTTCTTCTACTCTCACAGGGTTCAATGCAGGAAGATAAAATTGCTGACAGAGGAGACCTCCAAACCCAGGAGTGTGATTGGCTGCTGAGTGAGTGTAACTGTCCTGCTGTGAGTGTGTGAAGGTGAATGTAAACCGATACTTCCTCCCCCTCCAATGTCATCAGCGACTAGAGAGTTTAAATTTAACAAAATGGTTTATTTGAACTCAGATGAATACATACTTGATTTGCAGGACAGTCATCAAGTGCATTGTTGGCAACACGATCAAAATTCACGACGCATGCAAGTAGTCCGGTCATATACAGTATGTTGTCTTCGGTGTGCTTCACAGGTCTAAAAATAAATTGGCATCTGATGAAATAAAACAAGATTTATAGCGTAGCCGTGATTCGCGTGTACAGTACAGTATTTACGGAGAACCATATATCACAGTATACATCAGAGAGGTCAGGAGGAGTAATCAGGCACAAAAACGATAGAACAGGAGCGCGGGATTATCAAGACAGGCACAAGTCAAATATAGATATGAAGTTTGAAAATTGTTCACGTGTCATCACAGTATCTGTGTGCTCAGGGCTCAACATAGTCGATATGTTTTTTGATCTGTATGATACACTCGGGAAACTACTTTGACTAAAACATTTCAAAAGAGACACATTAAATATGTGGTAGTTAATCATAAATATCTTCAGTATGAACTTTCAACTAAACCAAAAGATGTTTTGTGAACTTTAAAACAACATTTTCTGCATTTTGCTATGACTTAAAGTGAGTTTGACCAGTGCATCCTGGGAATTACTGCTCAGGGGCAAAGATGTAGTCTAGAGCCTGTCTCTCTGCTGCAGCCACATTAGGATGCCACAGATCCACACTGAAGATAACTCTGGGACCATCTTCAGCTCCCCCTAGAGGACAAACAGAAAAATGTTGGTTACGCCTGAGATCTCTGTAGTATCTCAGTTTCTTTTACAGTTTAAAGTCACCATGAAATCATAATTGACAGTTTTTTTTTTTTTTAATGGAATATTGCAGTATTTACGATACATGATTAATCCGTGCACATTTTTTACAAATTCATGTGTCCTTGTAATCTTTCTAATTCAGAAGAGACTAGTGCCAAAGTCTCAACCAGTGTTGGGGAAAGTAATGCTTTACAATATTGCATTACTCCCTAAAAAACAAAAATTTGTTTTACTTAGTTACTTTTTATGGAAAGTAATGCATTATGTTTTACCATGTATGTGTTACCCCCAACACTGGTCTCAACAATGTCTCAAAATCCAAAAGAAATTCAGAGATCTTGATATGAATGCAGACATTTCTCATGTAACTAGATTGTCTAAGCTAACTATCCATGTTTATTTTATTACACTACACGACCATTCAAAAGTTTGGGGTCAGTACATTGTTTTTATTTATATTTTTTATCCAGCATGGATGCATTATATTGATCAAAACTGACAGTAAAGACATTTATAATGTTACAAAAACAGCACAACTGTTTTCAACATAGATAATAATAATAATAACAATACATGTTTCTTGAGCACCAACTGATTTCTGAAGTATCATGTGACACTGAAGACTGGAGTAAATTCAGCTTTGCCATCATAGGAATAAATTAAACAGAAACAGTTATTTTAAAGTGTAATAATATTTCACAATATTACTGCTTTTACTATATTTTTGATCAAATAAATGCAGCCTTGTTGAGCATAAATCAACCCCAGACCTTTGAATGGTAGTGAATGTCGATAACAATTTGTGTTGATTTTATTTCTTGTTTTTATTTAGTTATTTTTAATAGAATAATCTGAGACCCAGTTGACACACAAATGAAAAAGAAGCACCACGATCATTGAAAATTATCCATGTGCCCTTTCAGATTTTTGCTTATGTAACACTCAACTAATCCCATTTTATACATATGTAACATACTTAAAAAGTGTTTCCCCCCCTTTGGTCATGTCTTATCCTATCTATGGCATGAAGTGGACCAAGACCGCCACTGGTGCCCCCTCAGAAACATAACTGACATAACTCTTGCATAACTGAGAACTCCATTTAGTTTTCTGATCTATGAAAGAGAGGAGTCAGATTTTCCTCTATTCTTCATCTTCAGAAAGTCTATTATCTTTATTGTTGTAGTTTGGCGAGCTGATTATAGATCTGTTGCAGCTCTTCTCATTTATGTCATTCAGCATATTATGGTTAATGAAATGAAGGGTTTGTACAATGCAGTTCTCTGACCATTATGTGAGATGGTATGCAGGAAAGAGTCATCCACAAGGAGGCAGTGTCCCTCTGACCAACACTGAGGCTCCCCACCCACCACCAGCTCACACTGAGCAGGCGTCTGAAGACCTGACACACAAAGACAGAGCAATTGCAATGGAGAGGAGTTTCATGAAATAAAACTTATTATGTTGGTGTTTATATCCAACACTGTACATATATGCAAACAACATATTTTCTGTCAATTTCCAGTCTTAGATAATTTTCTTATTTCCAACAAAGTATGGGGTTTTTTTTTTTTTTTTTTTTTTAGTAATTAATACTTTTTACAGGATAGATAGATAGATATAGATGGATGAATAGATAGATAGATAGATAGATGGATGGATAGATAGATGGATGAATAGATAGATAGATAGACGGATGGATGGATGAATAGATAGATAGATAGACGGATGGATGGATGAATAGATAGATAGATGGATGGATGAACAAACAGATAGATGGATGGATGAATAAATAGATATATGGATGGATGGATGGATGGATGAATAGATAGACGGATGGATGAATAGATAGATATATGGATAGATGGATGGATGGATGAATAGATGGATGGATAGATGGATGAATAGATAGATAGACGGATGGATGAATAGATAGACGGATGGATGGATGGATGANAGAGAGGAGTCAGATTTTCCTCTATTCTTCATCTTCAGAAAGTCTATTATCTTTATTGTTGTAGTTTGGCGAGCTGATTATAGATCTGTTGCAGCTCTTCTCATTTATGTCATTCAGCATATTATGGTTAATGAAATGAAGGGTTTGTACAATGCAGTTCTCTGACCATTATGTGAGATGGTATGCAGGAAAGAGTCATCCACAAGGAGGCAGTGTCCCTCTGACCAACACTGAGGCTCCCCACCCACCACCAGCTCACACTGAGCAGGCGTCTGAAGACCTGACACACAAAGACAGAGCAATTGCAATGGAGAGGAGTTTCATGAAATAAAACATATTATGTTGGTGTTTATATCCAACACTGTACATATATACAAACAACATATTTTCTTTCAATTTCCAGTCTTAGATAATTTTCTTATTTCCAACAAAGTATGGGGTCAGTTAGTTTTTTTTTTTTTTAGTAATTAATACTTTTTACAGGATAGATAGATAGATATAGATGGATGAATAGATAGATAGATGGATAGATAGATAGATGGATGAATAGATAGATAGATAGACGGATGGATGGATGAATAGATAGATAGATGGATGGATGAACAAACAGATAGATGGATGGATGAATAAATAGATATATGGATAGATGGATGGATGGATGAATAGATAGATAGACGGATGGATGAATAGATAGATATATGGATAGATGGATGGATGGATGGATGGATGGATGAATGGATGGATGGATGGATGGATAGATGGATGAATAGATAGACGGATGGATGAATAGATAGACGGATGGATGGATGGATGAATAGATAGATAGATGGATGGATGGATGAACAGATAGATAGACGGATGGATGAATAGATAGATATATGGATAGATGGATAGATAGATGGATGGATGGATGAATAGATGGATGGATGGATGGATAGATGGATGAATAGATAGACGGATGGATGAATAGATAGACGGATGGATAGATAGATAGATAGATAGATAGATAGATAGATAGATAGATAGATAGATGGATAGATAGATGGATAGATAGATGGATGATAGATGGATGGTTTTTCTCTGTGGTTTAGTGTTGTGACTCACCCAGATGGCAGCGCAGGCGTGTGTTTGTAGGGCCATAGGCCCCTCCCAGTGTGGCCCCTGGACCCAGAAGCCAGAAGCCCGCAGACCCCAGAGAGTTACTGCCGATGAAGGTTCTGAGCGAGAGGAGGGTTCGGTATGTACACGGACACGCACGGCAGTTACTGGCCACACACACTCCAGCGGTATAGAGTGGGAACACTGTCTGGCCCTGAGAGATAAATACATGAGCTCAACATACATGCATATGCACATGACACATTCTCCTTCTTAATATACCCGCTGGGAATCTTTTGTAACTCTTTTCTAACAGACACAGCATTTTTATAACCTGATTATTATGAGAGAATGATGAATTGAATGCAAACAGATCCCTAACAGCAGTGCAGTACAGATATTGATTGGAAGATATTAAGAGAAGCCAAGAAGGACAGCCAGAGAATGAATGACTCTTGTTGAATGTGCGTGCTGGATGAAGCAGAGCGATGCAGAACACAAGTGGATTGTTTACCTACAAATAAAAATGTCAGTTCATACTCTCATGTTGTTTTAAACCCACTTGCTGCTGTTGTTTTCTGTGAAACACTAAGTGATATACTTTTAAGAATCTTCACTGCAACTAAGGAGGATTATAAACCAAATTTTGATGTGTTCCTCATTGCTGTCATCTTTCTATCTGTCAGTCAGTCAGTCCATCTATCCATCTATCAACTATCTATCTATCTGGAATTTAAAAAGGCATTCTCAATTCAGTTGTGAACAACACTGCACAATTCTGATGAACTGTGATTGTATAGTTTGTGCAGATGTATAAAAATCTAATTAAAGGGTTAGTTCTCCCAAAAATTGAATTTCTGTCATTAATTACTCATGTCGTTCCACACCCGATCTGACTATTTTAACATTGTCTTTAATACCTTTCTGGACCTTGAAAGTGGTAATTACATTGTTTTCTCTTGGGGATCAGAAACTTCATCCATCCATCTATCTGTCTGTTCATCCATCCATCATCAAAAAAAACTTAATTTGTGTTCCAAAGATGAACGAAGATCTTACGGGTGTGGAACGACATGAGGGTGAGTAATTAATGACAGAAATGTCATTTTTGGGTGAACTAACCCTTTAACAGATTTGACTGCGACTTTTACATTTGTTACTATGACAGATTCAAAAATAGCTGCTTGAGGCTAATATGATAGTCACCTTTGGTCCTTGGTAACTCCACCCTAGCTTTGTATCAATCCCCCTCTGGTACACTGCCTGGAACTCAGCAAGGATTTTGGGATAACTGGCCTCCAAAACCTCAATGTCATGACGATGAGCATCCCTGGGAAAGAAAGGTATACTGGGAACATCTGGGAGGTAGAAAAGATGAGGCTTCTGAATAGATGGGCGATCATTGTTCCTGGCCTAGACAGCAGCGAGGAAGAAGTTGAGGACACACAATGACATACATTTTAAGCTACAACACAAATTGCAAGTAAATCTCAAGTTATCCTACTTTTCCCATCTCTGACCTGATTGCGCAGGCCCTTGTGAATTCGCCCCATGCCTGCCCAACTGTAGCGCTTGGCATACTCCTGTAGTGCTCTATACAACTTCCTGCTTCCCGCTGCAGCGTCGGTAGGGAACGGAGCATGGCTCAACACCGGTGTCAAGTAGCTCTCTGTTCCCTCCTCTTCCTCCACTGACTCCATAGTGATGGCCGCAGATGCTTTAGGGACAGAGTGTCCGGGGTCGACCGGGGAACGGCTGGATGACCGAGAGAACGAGGACCGGCTGGAGCTGCTTTTCAGCATTCCGGAGTGGGATGGTGGGTCAGAACCTACACGGTAGCAGTACCAGAGGAAGAGGAGCAGGACGGTCCAAAGGAGCCCGCTGAGGGGAGGACCACCCAACAACGCACATGGGGGAAGCGGTACCAAGTCCAGAGACCAGGACATAATTCTGAGAGAGTGAGCTTCACCAAGACAGAATTGAAGAAAGAATTATTAAAGAAATGAATCAATAATCACGATGTTCATGAACTTTTGCTTATTACATGAGACTTTCTTCAGTCTGTAAAATTAATACACTTTGGCTACGACTTCCCTTCCTCTGTGAGCAATAATTAATATCCAGCTGACCACAGGTAATGCATATGAATCAGTTCGGAGATATCATGGGCTTCACTCTCGCTCTATTGCATAATGATTCCTGCTGCAGTCAGTTTGTGTGGTCGCTTTCATTCTCAGTACTCACGTTGCTGAAACATTTCACACGGATGTCCGGAGAGAGCGTGACGACGGAAAGAACCGATTTTTACCGAACATTAGGCTACAAGTTACCATTCGGACACTTTAAATAGGAAGCTGTGCTGTATTCGCTTACCACTTCTCCACGTCTTACTCAGTCTCTCTTTCCCCCTTCGTTCTCACCACGTCCCTTCCTCTGTTTATCTGCAGCCCTGGAAATACAGTAAATTCCGCATTCAATGCTTCCGTAAGGATGGAAGAACGACTCCTCCTTCTTGACGGAACAGACCGAAGATGTTTTTATTACCTTTGTCCATGTACTGACGCATCTGAATCAGCCAGTCACTCGTTGCTGGGTTGTTTAGCTGTATTTTAAAATACTATTAACCCTCTTGCTGCTAACCGAGAGCCGCCGGGGCAAGTTTCAGCACCGAGACCCTGGACAGCTCCTATGCAGAGCGCCGTCTACGTCTTGCGCTACTGCAGTACAACCACAGTGTGGCGCCAGTGAGATTGACACAAAAACACCCTCAAATCAATCAAACACCGAGTCCGACTTATTGTGGAGAATCAGTCCTTTCGAACAGTTAGTTTCAATAAACACTGAACAGGAAACAGAAACGGTTCAGTGATTCACACCTGGTCACTTTCATTACTCATTAACTACATTAATATTTGCGTGCTGCCAACCCTGTTCCCTGTTTCCCCCCAAGGTTTATTGTAATTTAATCTCTTCCATGTGTTTTTTTTTCTTTTCGTTTGCAGCCTTGAGTTACCTAATAAAAACAGTTAATTTGGAACCTGTGCATTAATAATAAAGAAAAAATAATTTAGGCTGAAAGGAGTTTGTAATGATAAAATGCTATGTATATATATATATATACAGTGGGTACGGAAAGTATTCAGACCCCACTCTTTGTTATATTGCAGCCATTTGCTAAAATCATTTAAGTTAATTTTTTTCCTCATTAATGTACACACAGCACCCCATATTGACAGAAAAACACAGAATTGTTGACATTTTTGCAGATTTATTAAAAAAGAAAAACTGAAATATCACATGGTCCTAAGTATTCAGACCCTTTGCTGTGACACTCATATATTTAACTCAGGTGCTGTCCATTTCTTCTGATCATCCTTGAGATGGTTCTACACCTTCATTTGAGTCCAGCTGTGTTTGATTATACTGATTGGACTTGATTAGGAAAGCCACACACCTGTCTATATAAGACCTTACAGCTCACAGTGCATGTCAGAGCAAATGAGAATCATGAGGTCAAAGGAACTGCCTGAAGAGCTCAGAGACAGAATTGTGGCAAGGCACAGATCTGGCCAAAGTTACAAAAAAATTTCTGCTGCACTTAAGGTTCCTAAGAGCACAGTGGCCTCCATAATCCTTAAATAGAAGATGTTTGGGATGACCAGAACCCAGAGCTGGCCGTCCGGCCAAACTGAGCTATCGGGGGAGAAGAGCCTTGGTGAGAGAGGTAAAGAAGAACCCAAAGATCACTGTGGCTGAGCTCCAGAGATGCAGTCGGGAGATGGGAGAAAGTTGTAGAAAGTCAACCATCACTGCAGCCCTCCACCAGTCGGGGCTTTATGGCAGAGTGGCCCGACGGAAGCCTCTCCTCAGTGCAAGACACATGAAAGCCCGCATGGAGTTTGCTAAAAAACACCTGAAGGACTCCAAGATGGTGAGAAATAAGATTCTCTGGTCTGATGAGACCAAGATAGAACTTTTTGGCCTTAATTCTAAGCGGTATGTGTGGAGAAAACCAGGCACTGCTCATCACCTGTCCAATACAGTCCCAACAGTGAAGCATGGTGGTGGCAGCATCATGCTGTGGGGGTGTTTTTCAGCTGCAGGGACAGGACGACTGGTTGCAATCGAGGGAAAGATGAATGCGGCCAAGTACAGGGATATCCTGGACGAAAACCTTCTCCAGAGTGCTCAGGACCTCAGACTGGGCCGAAGGTTTACCTTCCAACAAGACAATGACCCTAAGCACACAGCTAAAATAACGAAGGAGTGGCTTCACAACAACTCCGTGACTGTTCTTGAATGGCCCAGCCAGAGCCCTGACTTAAACCCAATTGAGCATCTCTGGAGAGACCTAAAAATGTCTGTCCACCAACTTTACCATCCAACCTGACAGAACTGGAGAGGATCTGCAAGGAGGAATGGCAGAGGATCCCCAAATCCAGGTGTGAAAAACTTGTTGCATCTTTCCCAAAAAGACTCATGGCTGTATTAGATCAAAAGGGTGCTTCTACTAAATACTGAGCAAAGGGTCTGAATACTTAGGACCATGTGATATTTCAGTTTTTCTTTTTTAATAAATCTGCAAAAATGTCAACAATTCAGTTTTTCTGTCAATATGGGGTGCTGTGTGTACATTAATGAGGGAAAAAAATTAACTGATTTTTGCAAATGGCTGCAATATAACAAAGAGTGAAAAATTTAAGGGGGTCTGAATACTTTCCGTACCCACTGTATATATATATATCTGTGTTTTATATGTGTGTTGCAAAACTAAGTTTCAGTATGCTGGGTTTTATGTGTAACATATAGCTATGCATTCATGTGTGGTGAGAAATCGAGTCCCCCCAGAAATCGGGTCTCCTTTAGGACCCCGAGTGATTACACTGGTTCAACAGACTTTTAATAGATAGTATTTTTAGCACCTGATTATAATTCCTGCAAAATCACGTTATGATTTATCTTATTTAAATTGTGTTATAATGGCAATTAATGTCTTTTAAATTACATGGTTCATGTACGTCTAGTCAGTCAAGTCACCTTTATTTATATAGTGCTTTTTACAATGCAAATTGTGTCAAAGCAGCTTTACAGTGATAACTGGTATATCATTTTTGGCAGCACAGCAGCTCTTAAAGAAAATGGTGTTATTGTCCAGCTTAAGTAAATTCAGTATTGATTCATACCGTTGTAAGAATCAATAGTTATTAATTTAGTTAGTATATAACTGAAGCTACATCTACCTGATTAGCTAGCTATCTTAGCTTAGATATGTTTTTTGCTTCCAATATAGTTCCCACGTTTCAAATTAATGATGTTTATGTGTACTTAGCATGACAATGAATTGATTAAATATTTATAATAGTAATATTATATACTATAGCTACATTGCTATTATTATGTAAAAATTAATATTAAATTACTTTAACAGAACATAGTATGTTGCAACACTCCTTATCCTTATACAAAATAAATGTATAGGCATGGTTGTGTTTCCAGTTTTATTATGCAATAGGCCTTCATTTTATATTTCAAGTATGCTGTTTGTGCACCTAATGTAATAAACATCATACAATAGTGTAATAGATTATAAATAGTCAAGACATTGCAATAACTTTTGATCCGGCATTACCGCTTGGGTCAACACCTGCTGTTATTTTCATTTTTCATCAAATCCTCGGTTTACAAAATTCTCCTCCATCGGTTCTCTGCTCGTTACTTGGACATTAGTACTGACCTTTTTTAATAAAGTGGGTTTCATTTTTCCAAACAAAATTATTTAACATGCTTTCAATTTTTTCAAGTTACTTTATCAGCCTCCAAGACAGTCCTTCAGCTTTAGAGAAGATTCTTCATCTTATTGGTAAGTCTCTTTACAGCCAAGAATTGAGTTTCCTTTGGGTTGTCATTATTAAAGGGTCAACTTAGTGTACATCTTGTTTTTTTAGTCTTTATTCATCACAATTCCTATCTAATTTGATCGTTCACAAGGGTGTTGCATATAGTAAACATATTAATTGGCATTGCATTTGTTGATAGGCAATTTCAAGAGAGACCCGAAGCTCTGGAAAACGAATCAATACATTTTAAAGCTAAATTGATTTGAGATGCGTCATACAAAAAAAAAGTAGTGTCATCAGCCAGCTGATTTATAATAATTTGTCTATTGATACCTTGTAAATTGCAACTGGAAATATGCAGAGCTAAAAACTGAGAGTCAATCAAGAATAAATATGGAGAAATAGGGCAACCTTGTCTTATTCCACACGACAAATCGTTACAGCGAGACTGTTGTTGACTCGAGAAGTGCTCAGTCCGATTCGTGGATGAATCGTTCAGAACGGATGGGTGAACCGGTTCATTAAAACGATCCGACTCACAAAAACGACTCGGACATCGCTAATTGACAGTCAGCGCACCAACCATACGGGTAGGAACTGCCATCTATGCCTGTTCCACTCACCTGCTATCCTGCCATAGGCCTAAACGGACTAAAATAAACGAATGAGAAAATACAACCAAGAACGGAGGCAAACTGGATTTCCTTGGATTGAAAACGTTACAGTGTTTCCCGAGGGTTCGAATGGAACGCCCGTGTTTGACCATAACTGGGCCACGAGCGTTCAAATGATTATTTAAAATCCGTTTTGACGCGCAGCGCCAGTTGTGGTATTTTGGAGGGGGTGGAGGAGCGAGAGACGGAGGACCGCGCTAGAAACGCAGCAGCGAGAGCGGTGCTAGAGAAAAAAACACACACGAAATATTCACAGGATCACCAGGACAAGGGAAGAAACCTAGCGGATTCATTCTGACGAATAAAAAAAAAGAGAAACTGCGTATTGCGGGTGCGTATATGTTTCGTTTCCTTCTGACAGACAGTGGTGTTTTCGCGAGCTCGTTGCCTCGCGCGACAGCCAGCTGCGTAAAGATGCAATGGATGCGTTCATGAAATCATTGTAAACCATTTATATTTACCCAGTACTGCTTTTCGTTAGAAGAAAATGCAGGATTTTTTCAGTCTAGACGGCTTGCTAGTGCTTTTTTTGGTGGGGGGAAATGGGCGTCTTGCGTCATAGGTAAGGATAAGAGGAGATGTTTTTGAAGAGCGTCTGAATAAATTATCTGAACGCTCTGCCCGCAGTGTCAGCAACATCATCTGCCCGCATATTTTTATTTTTTTTTATCGTGGATACACTTTCTGTTAGTGTGGGGATTATAAACTAATGACGAGCCTCAACATGTTTTCTTCGTCATGTTGTTGTCCTATGTTAAAACCCTATTTTTGTAATCAGCAGCATCGGTGTGTGCGGTAAATACTAAATGAGGCTCATGGTGGTGACTGGGCCACTGCTCTCTGCTACCTGCCTCTCGTGTTAGCGGTGACATCATTGATCACTGAACGTGGGCACGTCGGGGTCCATATGTCTCGTGCACTGTCAGGCCTCGGGGGCCACGGCGGGGCCATAATAACATTTGATATATGGCAAAAGCACCAATGACTTTTAGGGAATATTTGACGTGATGACGCATTTCTGCAGTTTGTTTATTGTAAACCTCTGAATTAAGAAACTGCAGTTTATTTAGCGGCATATCATCAAAAATGATTTCACGTTTCAGTCATAAAAACCATATTCACAAAACTAACTTGTACTAATATTTTAGCTTTGAAGACCCCATAAAAATGTTTGACAGATAGTGTTAGGGAACATCGGATTGGAAAGAAATCACTAGAATTGGATGAGTAGTATACCTACTGATCAAAGGATTGGGTCTGTAAGATCTTTTTTTTATGTATTTGAAAGTCTCTTATGTTCACAAAAGGGGCATTTATTTGATTAAAATAGAGCAAAACTGTGATAATGTCAAATATTACAATTTAAAATGACTTTTCTATTTTACTATATATTTAGATTAAAATGTATTCCTGTGATGCAAAGCTGAATTATTGGCATCATAACTCCAGTCTTCAGTGTCACATGATCCTTCAGAAATTATTGTAATATGTGTCCCTGGACCACAAAATCAGTCAGAAGGGTCAGTTTTTGTGTGTGTGTGTGTTTTTGTAAACTTTATACATCATCTGAAAGCTGAATACATCTTTCCATTGATGTATGGTTTGTTATGATATGACAATATTGGGCTGAGATACAACTATTTGAAAATCTGGAATCTGAGAGTGCAAAAAAATCTAAATATTGCATATGCATATCCACTCACAAAAATACATTTTTGATATATTTATGGTAGGAAATTTAAAAATATCTTCATGGAACATGATCTTTACTTAATATCCTAATGATTTTTGGCATTAAAGAAAAATGGATAATTCTGACCCATATAATGTATTGTTGGCTATTGCTACAAATATACCCGTGTGACTTATGACTGGATTTGTGGTCCAGGGTCACAAATGCTGATTTGATACTCAAGAAACATTTATTATTATTATTATTATCATCAATGTTGAAAACAGTTGTGCTGCTTAATATTTCTGTGGAAACCTTGATACATTTTTTTCAGGATCCTTTAATGAATAGAAAGTTTTTGTCAGCATTTATTTCAGATTGAAGTCTTTGTAACATAATAAATCATCATCATTNACTTATGACTGGATTTGTGGTCCAGGGTCACAAATGCTGATTTGATACTCAAGAAACATTTATTATTATTATTATTATCATCAATGTTGAAAACAGTTGTGCTGCTTAATATTTCTGTGGAAACCTTGATACATTTTTTTCAGGATCCTTTAATGAATAGAAAGTCTTTGTAACATAATAAATCATCATCATTATTTTGGTACATTTTCACAGAAGATTGTACCAAAGACTGTAATTTTATTTATTTTTATGTATATCCATGTTCCCACGTGACTTCAGATCTAACAGACATGAAAGAAAAGTCAGAAAACACTTTCATGGGTTCTTTAAGATCACAACCTTTGATGTACAGTCTTCCTTAACTTTGATCTTTCCCTTTTTATTCGTCTATACCTCTTACTACTTCTTTTTTTTTCTTCTCTTGTTTGCTTGCATCCAGGCTGTCCTCTCATATTAAATAATGGTGTCCACAGTTTTTGCTGTGACACTGTCTGTCACACTGCTGCACCTAACTTCAGGTAATGTGCACATACTTGTGTGAGAGTTCTTTTCTATTTTTATTACTATTCGCTCAAGTTGAATATACATGCTGATCACTTTACAGTGAATCTTTTAGCTTAAAGAAACTAAGTCTGATAGTTCTGTGGTCTTTTCAGGTGCATCTTTAGGGACATCAGACACTGAGGCTCCTCCCACCGTGACCTCTAGTCCCCGCCCCTTGGGAGAACTCATCCATGCTGCACTTCTGAGTAAGGAGTATCTGGGCCACACCCCTAATAGCAGAGGTCAGTCTTTCCTAAAAAAGAACACAGCAAACTGCATAATTTCAATATCAAATCAGTTTGACATCATCACAATTTGAATTTTTCATTTAAATCTGTGATTTTAACTCACAGGTACAACTACTAACCCGACCCAGGCCGTCCCGTCCATCAGAGAATCAGAACCCTCCTCCACAGTGATGTCACCAGGAATCCTCACTACAGCAGTGACCTCATCGGCTGCACCTCATGCAGGCCAATCAGGTTTTGGGAGTGCTGTGACA
This sequence comes from Anabarilius grahami, assembly GCA_003731715.1. Lineage (NCBI taxonomy): Eukaryota > Metazoa > Chordata > Actinopteri > Cypriniformes > Xenocyprididae > Anabarilius > Anabarilius grahami. The sequence goes on along the minus strand of RJVU01053643.1, from coordinate 1,864,525 downwards.
TCACCACCAGCTGAAGAGGAGACCACAACTACACTAATTACTACAACAACAATAACAACAGTGCACACACCAGGTATCATAACCAACAGTTGAAAACATCAAATAATTTTCAACAGGAAGCTCTAAACTTCACATATAATGTCCCTCAACAGGTCTTGGAGCATAAATGATTTCTAAATTAATATTTTAAGTTGCCTTTTAAACTTTTAAACTGTCTCTCTCAAGTTCAATGCAATGCCAGCCTGTCAGGAATGGAGGGAATAGTCGAGTCACCTGATCCGCTCTCATCCTCATCCCCCTTTTCCCCACTGGAGTGCACCTACAGCATCACCGTGTATCCTGGATATGGGGTTGAGATACAGGTGTGATAGCCTCACTGTTTCCAAGGTTTCCATTGAAAACTCATTTAGCCTCTCTCTGGATCACTATGGTTACTGCCTGTTAGCATAGCTGATGCATCTTGTTGGCATTTGCATGGGCGATGTCACTTTAATGAGTTCTGGAATATTTGTCCTTGATGCACTCTTAAGGTGATGATACACGGGGCAACTTTTTGAGCAATGTTGCCATCAACAGGCAACCTGATGAGACACAGGGCAACTAATTAGGGCAACAGACAGTTGGCAGCAACTAATCAGAGAGGAGCAAATCCATTGCCAACCCAATAAATACTTTATTATAAACACTTGTTAGGCACTCTGTTTCAACTTTTCAAATATTTTCTTCATTTTTATTAAAAACAAAATCCTTTCCGATCTGATTTGTGATAGGAAAAGGGAGAAGAGTGAGTTCAGCAAAAGGCGGATTCGAACCCGCGTCGATCGCATCAAAGGCTATTTATGTGCCATACGCCCTACAGCCTACGCTACTACAGACGTTAAAATTTCCGTCTTTTTATTATTTAACTGAAAACATCCAATGGCTTAATTACAGCTTACACGCATTACTTTGGACAGTTGTTGGTATTTTAAGCAATATATGAGGTAAATTTCCTGTTTTGGGTTGACGCATGACAACTTACTAGCGTAAAAGATATAAGTTCACACTCCTTTTCTCCGCTCCACTGCCGCTGAGAGGTCGCCATCTTGTTTAAATTTTTCTGGAAATCCCTGAACCGGTCATGTGATCGGCTGCTAACATTCTGATTGGAGGATCTCAAAAAATTGCCCACGACCGATCTAACGTATCCAGATATAAATTTGTTGCTCATTCTCAGTGGGAAAGTGCCCAAGCAACATTGCCCGGCAACATTGCTCAAAAAGTTGCCCTGTGTATCATCACCTTTAGTGAACGACATTATAAGCTGTTGTTATGGTAACACCACCTGTCTTGTCTTGAAGGTAAAGAAAGTAAACTTGTCCAAGGAGGAGTCACTTACCATTCTGGAGCTGGGTGGGACAGCTCCTGAGCTTTTGGCCAATGAGACGCTAATGAGCGAAGGTCAGGTGATTCGTAGCTCAACCAATCAAGTGCAGATCCACTATAAGAGCCTGAAGCAAGCCAATCATGGTTTTTTCAGCTTTCACTATCAAGGTATTTATTTATTTTTTTAACTATTGTTCAAAAGTTTGGGGTATGTAAGATGTTCATGCCATGTTGTAATTACTGTAATTTCGAGATAACAACGTGTGAGATTCTACTCTGACCTGTTAAAGCTTTATTTGATCATAAATACAGTAAAAATAACGATATTGCGAAATATTATCACGACTTAAAATAACTGTTTTCTATTTGAATATATTTTAAAGTCTATCTCTTGAATGAATGATTCAATGACAAAGACATTTTTAACAGTCACTTGTCGCCACCTAGTGGTGTAACAATGTAATTGATACAGTCGTTAATCTATTTTGATCGCTACCATAGACATCAGTGTTTATATCTGAAATATAAACTTTTATCTCAGTTCTTCTCTGATTTTTTTGAATATTTGTAAGACAGAAATAATGACTCTGTGTGGTTGAAAAGACTGTTTGTGAAGCTGTCTAATACCTATACATGAAAACTGCTCTCTCTGGGTCATCGGCAGCACGAGTGCAGATCTGAATGGTCCGGTGTGATTTTATCAAGGTTTAATAGACACATGTGATTCATTGTCATTTAGGAATAAGATTGTGTTGGTGTTTGAATCAAGATTGCAATATTTTAACGATTAATCACGCAGCTCTACTGTACAGTAATTGAATTGTAATTTGTCTGTTTTGACATAACAGGAATGACACAATTGTCTTATTCTTTTAAACACCCATTCCAGCTTTCCTCCTGTCCTGCTCATTCCCCCTCTCCCCTGAGGGTGGTGGAGTGACTGTAACTGACATCCATCCTGGTGGTCAGGCTCACTTCCATTGCGATCCAGGATTTGAGGTCAGAGGTCATGAGGTTGCAACCTGTTTGAACTCCACCCGACCCAAATGGAGCACCCCAGAACCCCAGTGTGTGGGTGGGTTGCATTTTTATCCCTGCTCAGTTATTTATTTTTTCATTATCTACAGTTGATTGAAGACACCTTAATTTATTTCCATGTGTATAAGCATTCACATATGTTTTTGTATATTAAAGCTGTATCCTGTGGAGGATGGATTAGAAATGCTACTGTTGGCCGCATCCTCTCTCCAACCCTCCCTTCTGCAAGTAACCACAGCAGTGGTAGCAACCTGAGCTGTCATTGGCTGCTGGAAGCCAAGGAAGGCCATAGGCTCCACCTTCATTTTGAGAGGGTGGCTCTTGATGAAGATAATGACAAGTAAGAGTTCATGTCTTGCTCACTCATGTATTAAGTTGCTTGTCTTATATCTCTATTGGTGTTGGGCACAACCGCACACACCTGAAGCGTGCACACAAAGGTGTTTCAGATAGTGCACGAGCACATTATAAGCTATACAGACGTTTGTTGCTGATAAATGAGCATCCGAAACCTACCCCTCTTCCTGTACAACCTGCCATGATCTTGATCCTTCCAGAATCACGCCATTCTCTTAATGTAATTTTCTTTCCTTTTTTCCATGCTCCTCCTCCCTTTCTTAGGCTGATTGTGCGCAGTGGGAATAGCTCCACAGCTCCTCTCCTCTTTGACTCGGATCTGGATGACGTTCCAGAACGAGGCTTTGTGAGCGAGGGAATGTCTCTCTATGTGGAGCTCACAGCAGATTCCTCCTCCATCCCACTGCTGCTGGCACTCCGCTATGAGGGTAAGACAACCTGCTATACATTCAACAAAATGATTTTGTTCACTGTTCAAAAAGAGCCTATGTATATTTCATCACTATACGCCATATAAATCACGATAAATGTTAATATTTTAATTAACTCAAAAACTGTTTTACATTTATATAGTTCTTATATAGAATGCAGAATGCAGTTGCTTATTGTGATTTCACACTAATTTTTAGAACAAAACCCTCAAAATTACAATTTTGTACCTTCAAGTCTGGGTTCTACAGATGCTTTTACTCTCACTTAATAACTTTCGATCCTTCCTCTTCTTTCTCTCTCTTTCAGCCTTTGATGGGGAACACTGTTATGAGCCTTACCTGCCTCATGGGAACTTCAGCAGCAGCGACATCACCTTCCCACTGGGTACTGTTGTAACCTTCTCATGCTCTCCTGGTTTCGTCATGGAGCAGGGCTCAGGAGTTATGGAGTGCGTTGAGCCCAATGACCCTCACTGGAATGAGAGTGAACCTGTCTGCAGAGGTATGACATCACATATATTCTTATATTTGCCACATATACCTGTACAGCATCTGTACATTACCATTCAAAAGTTTGGGGTCAGTAAGATTTTATTTATTTATTCATATTTTTATTCAACAAGGATGCATTAAATCAGTCAAAAATAAAGCCCAAAGTATACTTCAAACACACAGCTTTGCAAAGTATACTTAATTTGACTCACACACGTACACAGGCTTTTGATGCTTGCACAGTTTTGAGCAATCTCTCGCCACGACTTGCAACCCATGTAAACATCTTTGTATTCTTTCATGCTAGAGTTGTACAAATGAGGGTACTTTCTAGCCTTTTAGCGCAATCTTTTATCTATGTAGGCCTTCATCGACGCTGTAGCTTGCATGTGTTCCGGTCTGTTCTGTTTATGCAGTTTTTCTTCAACTACGTACTTTGTGTATCGACGCCCCCAGGGCACGGTAGTCACCTTGTGGATAAACTAATTACTGCAAATTTTTTTTTTAAATGTGCATGTGCGACCTGCGCGAACTTGTACGCGTGGTTACACAGCATTGCAGTATGCGCATACTCTTCTGATTAGTGCTGGGTATTGACACAATTTTCGCGATTTGATTCGATTTCTATTCACATGCTTGCGATTCGTTTACGACTTCGATTCAATATCGATTATTTTGGATGTAGTATTTCAGTTACAGTACATGGCAAATTTTCTAGAGGAAAAAAATCTCTCAACTAATGCTGTAAACACATGGGAGTCAGTTAGTACTACTTTACTATAATATTGAAGGTTAAAATTAACTTATTTATATACAAACACTTAAATTACACTCAATTGTTTTTTTTATAATAAATAAAGTTTAGAATTACATAATCATATTTCTAATCCAATTCCTTTTTTTTTTTTAATATAAACATTTAAATCGTGACTGTCATAACTGATTTATTCAAACATGCATTAAATATTGAAGAACATTAAAAATTATAATGAATATGTAACGGTGCATCGCTATATTTATCAGAATGTTGCTTTCTAGAGTACACTTTTCTAGCTGACTAATGAGTTTATGGTCACTGAATATGTTTTTCTGAGGTAAATGTGACGTTACGTGACGTTGTTTACAAGCTGTTTTATTGACGTCTTTCCGAGGTTGAAACACTGAGCAATTACACGAGACATGATACGGATTTCGGTAAGTTGTACAGTATATTTTAACATACCTTCAGATGTTTAGTCATGTTTATTTCGCGCTGTAACTGGTATTAAAGCGGAGGAGAGGGTGTTCACATGCGCTCCGTGCTGCCGCTTCTCTTTAACTGAGGCGCTAAAGCGATCTGTCACGTCACAATTAACAGTGCCTCAACGGTATTTAATTTTTTAATCTCATAATAAGATGGAATCTGAGACTTTGCTTCATATCAAAAGTAACAAAGCACTAAGATTATTGCAATTTATTGGATGGGAGGCGCTACATGTTCTGCTCATTCATCAACTGAAAACAGACTAATCGATTCTTGGGATTTAAGAATCGATATCGGTTCATAAAAATGAGAATCGATTAAAATCGAGAAATCAATATTTTTTACCCAGCGCTACTTCTGATGATAAAATTCACATCACACGCACTATACGCTGACCCTCACGTAAAAGGTGAAGTATACTTTGGGCTTAAAAGTAAAGACATTTATGTTGTTATAAAATAATTCTATTGTAAATAATTACTGTTCTTTCTACTTTTCATTCATCAAAGCATACTGAAAAAATGTATCATAATTTCTAGCATAGTATTTAGTACAGGGTTCCCACGTACCTTGAAAGTACTTGGATTTCAGACACATGAATTCAAGGCCTGGAAAGTACTTGAAAACAAATATTGTTCCTTGAAAGTGCTTGAATTAAATTTGAAATAAATTTTGTGAAAATTATAACACTTAGTATATACTTAGTATAACACAAATATATATACTTAGTCCTAGTATATATATTTATTGGAAAATTATTTTACAATCGGTGTCCGAGTGTTTTCCATTGCGGTACTTCCCCTTGCTTGTTATTAGGCGGAGTTTGGACATTTGAGCTGTGACACTTGCTGTGTCCAAAATGAACAGTCTTATAGGTGTGTGCGATTTTGATTTTGGACTATTAAAAGGTCTCCACGATCTGCTTTTGAAGAAATATCACTGTATCGTGCTATAGTGCTTTCTGTCAGTTGCAGTCCTGGCGCCTCTGTCTCAACATACTGTGTAGTACAAAGTGACAAACATTCACATCACGTTAACACAGCGGTAGAGTTATATTCACGGCAAGGCTTTAAAACTCATGCAAAAAATAAACTTTTGTGATTGTGAATAGTTATTCACAATCACAAAAGTTTATTGTTTGCATGAGTTTTAAAGCTTCGGGTGTATCCGCTCAGAAAAGCAGGTGTCAGACCAGCACACGGATAAAAAGTTTAACTGGCAAGGCTTTAAAATATAATAATAAATAATAAACTTTTGTGATTGTGAATAATTTATTATTTGCTTGAGTTGTAAAGCCTTGCCAGTTAAACTTTTTATCCGTGTGCTGGTCTGACACCTGCTTTTCTGAGCGGATACACCCGAAGCAACACTGCATTTGCTGGACAAAGTTATCATTCGCATCTTATTCTGCTAATACTGTCAATACACACAAGGTTTACACCATCGGTTAAGTGTAAAGTGAAAGTAAACAGTTGAGAGAAAATCAAATCTGTGTAAATATATTAGATGCGTGCATGAGCCTTAAAAAGACAGACAACACATGCTGCTACTTGTCCTTAAAGGTATAGTTAAACCAAAAATAAATTTTGTCTTTATTTACTCTAATGTTGTTCCAAACCTACATTCATTTCAGTCTTGTGCTGAACACAAAAGATCATATTTTGAAGAACGTGGGTAACCAAACATTTGCTGCTACCCATTGACATCCATAATATTTTCTTTCCTACTATGGAACTTACTGGGGACCAGCAACTGTTTGGTTACCCACATTCTTCAAAATATGATCTTTTGTGTTCAGCACAAGACCGAAATTAATACGGGTTTGGAACAACATTAGAACATCAAAATAAAACTTGTATGTTCAACAGAAGAATTTTTTGGGGGGTTTAAAACAACTTCTACGGTGAGTAAATAATGACACATCGCTATGTCACATAACAGCAACAACAACAACAATGGTGTACAACATGCTTGTGTTCATGCTGCAGAAGCTACTGAGCCTATTAGCTTTGCTAAAATAAAGCTTTATGACTAAGCATTACTAAAGTTTGTATACAGCGTGCAAGGTTTATGGGCGTGCTCCAAGACTTATTCTCCATTTTTAGTGTATCCCTGTGGCAGAATTACAGTGCCACATACTGGTCTGGCATGTATACTACATTGTTTTGAGTCGGTTTTAGTGGTTTCGTGTGTGCACAGTTTTCTTAAGACAACGCCTTATTTACGGAATTGTTTTTAGAATGAGGAAAAAAAAAAAGATCGGAAAGGGAAAACTCTGGCTTCGTGTGGATGTGGACTAAGATTCCTCCTCTTTCTCCTCTTCTCAGCTCTGTGTGGCGGGGAGCTCACGGACCCAGTGGGAACAGTGTTGTCTCCTGACTGGCCACAGAGCTACTCTAAAGGGCAGGACTGTGTGTGGCAAATACATGTCAGCGAGGACAAACGCATTGAATTGGATGTACAAATGTAAGTAAATCTATTTGATTGTTTATGTTTAAATCTATTTATGGTTTAATTCTATTTTCCTCTCTTTTGCTTGCAGTTTGAACATCCGCCATAACGACATCCTCACTCTATTTGATGGTCATGATCTGATGTCACATGTGATTGGACAGTACCTGGGCTCAAGAGAGAGGTTCAGGGTTGTATCAGGAGGTTCTGAGGTCACCATTCAGTTTCAGAGCGATCCTGATGACTCTACGTTTATACTGAGCCAAGGCTTCCTCATTCACTACAGAGGTAAATACATCAAAAGGGTTGTGCCTTTTTCATATGTTTCGTGTTATTGTTTACTGTGATGTCACTTCCTTTCATTTCTTGCAGAGGTGGAACCAAATGACACATGCCCTGCCCTTCCGCAAATTGAGTTTGGCTGGAGCAGCTCCTCCCACCCGTCTCTGGTGAGAGGCAGTGTGTTAACCTATCAGTGTCAGCCTGGTTATGACATTGTTGGCTCTGACATCATCACCTGTCAATGGGATCTATCCTGGAGCAACAACCCGCCCACCTGTGTGAAAAGTGAGCCAAGTTATGATTATATTTTTATGGCTAGAGAACACATTAGATTACTTAATAGTTCACTGATAAGTGAAGGGTTAAGTGTTATGGTTGTTCATCGTTTGGTGGCCAGTTATTTGCCAGTTTCATTAATTGATTAATATTGTACACACTCTCTTTTTCTCTTGGCTTTAATGTGCCTTCAGTCCAACAGTGCCCTGACCCAGGAGAAGTGGTCAATGGAGCACGCTCAGTACATCCGGAGTCTGGTTTTGCTGTGGGAACCGTGGTACGCTTCACATGTAACCAAGGTTATCAGCTGGAAGGCCCGAGCCAGATCTCCTGCCACGGCAGAGACACCGGCATGCCCAAATGGAGCGACCGCAGCCCAAAGTGTGTCTGTGAGTACATGTTAGTAAGGTGTGAGAGGGATTGCGTCTGGTGGGGGGAAAATTGATTTTCAAAAAATGGAAAAAATCTATTGCGACTTTTTTTGTCATCGATTCTGTATGGATTTGATTCTTTAGAATTTGAAATGGATTATTATTAATAATTAGGACTGTCAAAATTAATGCATACATGCATATAATTAAATACACTGAATGAAATGAAAATAAAAAAACAATAAGCAAAACAAATAATCCTGTTTAAAGGCTGCAATCGATTGACAGTCTTATTAATAATGGTAAATTATTTAATCGTATAGTACTGTTCAACAGTTTTGGGGTCAATAAGATTTTTTTTTTTTTTAAGAAATTAATACCTTTATTCAGCAAGGATGCATGAAAGTTATCAAAAGTGACAGTAAGGATATTTAAAGGATAACTAAAGATTGTTATTTTAAATAGATGCTGTTGTTTTGAACTTTCTGTTTGTCAAAGAATGTATCAAGGTTTCCACAAAAATATTAAGCAGCACAAGTTTTCATCATAAGAGCAGCAAATCAGCATATTAGAATGATTTCTGAAGGATCATGTGACACTTAAGACTGAATAAATTACAGTTTAAAATACTTTAAAATTGAAAACAGTTATTTTAAATGGTAACAATATTTCATATTTCATTTTATAGTTTAGATCAAATAAATGCAGTCTGGGTGAGCATAAGAGACTTCAAAAACATTAAAGGGATCATGACATGTTTTTTATATATTCACTTATAATGTTAATAAAGTTTTTTTGCTCAAAAAAAGCAAAAACAAATACATATGTGGGAAAAAATATATATTTTCAACCTTCATTCTTCTGTCTGAAATGATCTGTTTTTAAAGGGGCCGTAGAACATGTTTTCAAAAGATGCAATATAAGTCTAAGGTGTCCCCTGAGTGTGTCTGTGAAGTTTCAGCTCAAAATACACCATACATTTTTTTTAATTCATTTTTTTAACTGCCTATTTTGGGGCATAATTAGACATGAGCTGATTCAGGGTGTGTGGCCCTTTAAATCTCGTGCTCCACGCCCCAAGAGCTCGCGCTTGCCTTAAACAGCATAAACAAAGTTCACACAGCTAATATAACCCTCAAAATGTTTGTCATTAGAGCATGTCTAATCGCGTAAGTATGGTATATATTTGGATGTTTACATTTGATTCTGAATGAGTTTGATGGTGCTCCGTGGCTAAAGCTAACATTACACACTGTTGGAGAGATTTATAAAGAATGAAGTTGTGTTTAGGCATTATACAGACTGCAAGTGTTTAAAAATGAAAATAGCGACGGCTCTTGTCTCCGTGAATACAGTAATAAACGATGGTAACTTTAACCACATTTAACAGTACATTAGCAAAATGCTAACGAAACATTTAGAAAGACAATTTACAAATATCACTAAAAATATCATGTAATCATGGATCATGTCAGTTATTATTGCTCCATCTGCCATTTTTCGCTGTTGTCCTTGCTTGCTTACCTAGTCTGATGATTCAGCTGTGCAGCTCCAGACATTAATACTGGCTTGTCTAATGCTTTGAACATGAGCTGGCATATGCAAATATTGGGGGCGTACATATTAATGATCCCGACTGTTACGTAACAGTCGGTGTTATGTTGAGATTCGCCTGTTCTTCTGAGGTGTTTTAAACAAAGGAGATTTATATAAGAAGGAGGAAACAATGGTGTTTGAGACTCACTGTATGTCATTTCCATGTACTGAACTCTTGTTATTCAACTATGCCAAGGTAAATTCAATTTTTGATTCTAGGGCACCTTTAATTGGTGGCTCCTTTAAGGCTTGTCATTATCCATATGAAATCGGTTACTTGTGGTTTGTAATGCAGATGCTATCAGATCCGATACATTTGGCTGCTTCATCTGTCAACAAAGGTTGACAGAACAAACATATAATATATTACAGAAAGATCTTAACTTTAGAATCCTATCTTATCTGTTTGGTAACCATGATAATTTCAGTTAGGACCTCATTTAGGACAAAAACTATTACAGGATGACATTTCATTAGTGCTTAATCTTATCTTAACTAGAAGCATCCTAACTCGACAAAAAATCCTAAAAGCTGTCTTAACTTTAGGACAACCCCACTCGTGTCCTAACTTCAAACCTTTTTGAAATCCAACGGTAAAAATCACAGTATAAAAGCCTTTTTTGAGAATGGCGATACATTTATTAATTATACAAGACAGAGCAGCGACGTTTGATAGTGGAGAGACTTTTGGAGGACCTAGAGGATGTGCTGCGTTTTGATTAAATATTTCCTTATTTTCGTGAGTGAGCGAAGGTAAAAACTTGCCGAATAAAACAGGCTTTAACGTTTCAATCTCTGCCGCACTGAAATTAAAAGCGCGTCGTTGTTTCTCCATTTTGATTTAAAGTTTACAGTTTGTGTCGCCGTTGGTTGCTTGGTAACAGACCTGACAGTTGATTACCGAACTAATGGAGCGGTTTAAGATTTCCTAACTAACGTTACAGATAAGATGAGATTTTGTAAGATAGGATAAGAATCCTAAATCAAGTTAAGATATGAAGACTTCAGATGCAAAAGCCTCTAAGTGCCATCTGAAATTTTCTTCTAAAGTTAGCATTTTTATCGAGCTTGTATGTTTAGATTCAGTAATTTCACTTTATTGGCAATGAAAAGGACCTATTAATTAATATTGAGGCTTTTGCATCTGAAGTCTTCATTTGCTTCTGTAATACGAATTTGTGAAAAATCCTAAATTAGGTTATCATATCTTAACCCTCTATGGTACGCGATATGATATCATTGAGGAAAACATTATTTGTGTTGTTTTTCCTGCTTAAAATTGGACGGTTTAACAATATCAATACAAATTTTCATACATTTTTAATTTTATTTATTTTTTATAAGTTTGTTGCCTCGAGGCAACATTGTACCACAATGGAAAAATTATAACATTTGGCATTTTCATGTAGAAAAAATAAATATATTTATTGAAAACATCAATTTCTTTAATTAGACACTTGAACAAACAAATGTATCTAGTTTTAAATGTATTAAAAGTTTTATTTTAAATAAAAAGTAACATTTTATATCTAGCTGTTGCCCTCAGGCAACATTGTACCATAGTGGAACACAAGTATTACCAAACCATCATATTTTTATGTTATTATATCAAGTTATCATATCCATATCCATCTTCATCCTCATCTCTATCTTCTCTTTCACCCTCACTATCTCCCTGACAGATTGTCACTATGATTTCATCTTCCTCATCACAGTATGACCCCTCATTAACTCCTCATCATCACCCTCATAAACTGCCAGAGCTACCTGTGTTTTATACCTTTTTGAAGTGCTATAGAAAATGTGCAGATCATAATATATGCAGATATAATATGTGAATTAGTATTCTTATAAGTGCATTACAAAATCATGCGAAAATGCAAATATATTTAGATAATTCTAACTCTTTACCTTACAAATGCAATACATTTGCATTCAAACCTATTATGCCTGTATGGCCTTATGCGATTCCATTATGGTACAATGTTGCCTTGAGGCAACACAGTTTTTTGTTATTTTCTCTAAAACATTTGATGATATATAATGTAAAGTTCTTAAAAATACTTCTTTACTTGCCAGTGAAGGTGACTCATATTTTTTGTGGGTGATTAAATGGATACAAACAAGTAAAAAAAGCTATTTTCATTGGAGAAAATATGGAGTCATGTGACGTGCTGAAAAAGGACACAAAATGGACCCCTGTTGGTCATGTTATGGTCTTTTTTGCACTTTTATTGATTAGTATTTGAGTTATTCCGTCCTGAGATACGTTTGATCAATCAATTGGTGCCTTATTTTATTAAAAACAAACTAAAACAGACCATGTTGCCTGGAGGCAACACCATACCATAGAGGGTTAAGTTAAGACCTAAGATAGAAATTTTCTGTAATACGCCCCCTGGATGCCATTAAAATAAAACTTCCACTTGTTCCTGACGCTGGTATCCTTCTGAAGTCTATACAGAGACACAAACGAGCTGTTTAAACAGGACGCGTCAAAGCGAGCATTATGCTTCTATTTACTCTTCCATTTGTCTGCTTCCCCGCTGACTCAAGTACGTGAAGTAAAGTGAACGAGCATCTGTATACTGTATCCAGTGTAGACAGCATCAGTGATTATAATGGGTTCTCTGTGCTTTTGACACAACGCTCGCATCCGGAGTAGGCCAACTAAACAGCAGTAGGCTGGGCCTGTGGTGGAATTATGTAAAACTGTTCATTGATGTCTCGTTGGGGCAGTCGTGGCCTAATGGATAGAGAGTCGGACTTGTAACCCAAAGGTCATGGGTTCGAGTCCCAGGTCCGGCAGGGATTGTCGGTGAGGGGAGTTAATGTCCAGCGCTCTCCCCACCCTCAATACCACGACTGAGGTGAGACCCTTGAGCAAGGCACCGTACCCCCAACTGCTCCCCGGGCGCCGCAGCAATGGCTGCCCACTGCTCCGGGTGTGTGTTCACGGTGTGTGTGTTCACTGCTGTGTGTGTGCACTTGGATGGGTTAAATGCAGAGCACAAATTCCGAGTATGGGTCACCATACTTGGCCACATGTCACTTCACTCTGGAGGCAGGCATAGGCAAATGCATTTGCCAATGTGACCCAATATCCAAACGAGCTGTTTTTAGAGCTTGATTAAATAAGTCCTTTGTTTATAATGAGGAGGACGTTATAAGCTCTGAAACTTTCAGGATGTTTTAATGGTAGAAAGAACGCTTATGTGTCAAAAGATCAAGGAAAATTAGATTTCTCATGACATGACCCCTTTAACAAAATCTTACCAAACGCAAACTTTAAATGCTAGTGTATGCAGGATAAAACTTTACAGATACAGATAAATATCTTAGCCCAAGTACCAGTGAAGATTCCTCTCTAATGTACTAACCAATAAACCATCAATTAAACATGTTGCCTGCCTTTTTTTCTGCTAAACAGTAAAATATGATCCATGCCCAAACCCGGGTGTGCCGGACAACGGCTACCAGACTCTGTACAAGCACAGTTACCAGGCAGGTGAGACGCTACGTTTCTTCTGCTATGAGGGCTACGAGCTCATTGGGGAAGTCATCATCAACTGTGTCCCAGGACACCCCTCTCAGTGGAATAGCCCACCACCCTTCTGTAAAGGTATGTGAATGAGATCTAGTTCAATACATGGAGTTGCCATTTTTATCGGAAGAAATTAATAATTTTATCTGAATACGTTTATCTGAAGAATTTACTAACATTTTCTTTGTTTGTAGTGGCCTATGAAGGGTTACTGGACGATCATAAATTGGAGGGTAATATGATTTTCATTGTATCAGTGACATTCATATCGCTTTGATAATCTGGCCCACTGTGTCATGTAATGATGTCCATGCTAATAACTTTCCTCAATTCAGTTTCTCAGTCATTAGAGGCATCTCATCAAATGCTGAGTGAGAACATTGCATTGGCTATCATCCTGCCAATCATTCTGGTCATCCTTCTGATTGGTGGAATCTACATGTACTACACCAAGTAAGTTTGGGAGGCTGCTTTTGCTTTGTGTTAAACATTTGTTTTGAACATGAAATCTAAATTTAACCCTATTAACTTTCTTAATAAATGTATCCAGTGTTATTTTAATTAATACATGTATTATTTATTTTTAAGCATTATTAAATAAAATCTTGCTCTAAAATAATTCACATTACCAAAGTAAAATGACTTGCAAGTACTATTCTGTGTTGGCTTTAAAATTCAGTTGTTTTCACTGATAATTGTCAAAACCTTCTTCACAGCTGCTTCTTATTTAGCTCTTCTGTGCTAACAACTCTCTCACCGTCTCAGTGTGTGTAGGTGGCAGTGGAAACCGTTGTTCTGGAAGTCTCTCTCTCACACCCACTCCTACAGTCCCATTACAGTGGAGTCTGATTTTAACAACCCTCTCTATGAGGCAGGGGTAAGATGCTCACAACCTAGTGGAATTTATACTTATTTGTACTGATATGCTTGCTATGTTTGTAGCCTGAAGTTTATTGTAGTCAATTGATTTGAATGGTATCATTTAAACGACTCGCTCGTTTAAATGAGTTTCTGAGCAGAAGTCACAGCACAGCATTCTCTCTCTTATTTTATGTGTGGAATATTTATAGCTACACGAACATTAAAATGTTCAGGGTCAGTACGATTTATCTCTTATGCTGCATTTATTTAATCAAAAATGCATTAAAAATACAAATCAAATTTGTGAAATATTATTCAAATTATATTCTTATAATTATTCATGTTGAAAACAGTTGTGGTGCTTAATTTTTTTTGTGGCAACCATGACACATTTTCCTATGGATTTTTTGATGAATAGAAAGTTCAGAAGGACAGCATTTATTGAAATATGGAAATCATCTGTAACAGTAAATGTCTTTACTGTCACTTTTAGTTTATTTAATGCATTCTTGCTGAATAAAAGTATTAATTTCTTTTTTAAAAATCCTACTGATCCCAAAATAGTATACGGTAGAGTAGATGCTGCTGTTTGTCATCATGTTTTAGTTTCCGTTAAAAATTAGGATGTTTTATTTTGTTGTTGTTGTATTTAGTGTTGATATATATTAGCTAATGGTCTCACTCTTAATGAGTTAATTTATTCAGGAACCCTAATTCATTGGATAAATACCACCATTATATTATATTATATGTAAGCAATAAGGTACGAGAGGCTGTGCTGTATCGCGAATAAGTCACTGCTGAAGGGCGTTGTTAGGCACAACACGAAGTGGAGTGCCTGCAGCCCCTTCAGCCATGACTTATTCACGATACAGCACTAGCCTCGAGTACCTTATTGCTTTTATAAAACGGTTACCACACAATACAAACATTAAAGCCAAAAATATGTATCAATGCAACTTTCATGAAGTAAACTTTCACTAAAAGCCTTCCTTCCGCCGGAAAAAATAGTCCCTGACCGTGAACAGCAACAGAAGTTACATTATTACGCCATTAGATGGCAGCAAAGACCGTCTTTATGAGTGTGTCAGTCAGTAGCAAAGACTTTTATATTGAAAAGACGAATTGAAAAAAAATTTTGTGAACACGGAACAAGACACAACTGACAAATGCTTTAACTAGCACTGTCAGTCACGGGAAAACCCCTTAACTGTTAAAAGGACAAGATAATACATCGGACATTTAAACAGATTTTTAATATGAACATAGGACTGACCTGAAGGAAAATGCTAAATCTGAATGCAGGTAATAAACTCGCTCACTCAATCTCTTTCTCACAACACTCTTCTACATAATACAGTAAGCTTCAATGAACAGTTTACATTGCTAAGAGTGGTTGCTAAGGGTGTTGTGTAGTGATACACAGAACCGTTGGGTGAAGCGGTCAAAGCCGTGTTTCATTGTGAATAAAACACAGCTATTGACCAATCAGAATCAAGGACAGGAACTAACCATTTTATATTATATTATAAAAAATGATGTTGCCCCTTAAATAGCTAATTTTGGTTAGTAGCTTGTAGTGTTGCTATCATCTTTTCAGTAGAATTTTCCATCGTATTTGTTGGTAAAGTGTGCATGTTTTTCCCTCTCTCTCACTGTAGGACACACGAGAGTATGAGGTGTCCATCTGAGACAGGAGTCTTCAAAGGAATCCAAATTGTGGGTGAATGAAAAGGAGAAGAAAAGGAAGGATACTCTTATTTTTCTCTCTTTCCGCAAGACATTCATTTGTTTTATTCAGTTAATTACAACATGTTAATCCCACTCTACACAGTCTCTCTCTCCTCTCTCTTGGTCGTTTCACTGATGTTTGTGGTTTACAAGTGCGTGTGCTTGTGAGTTTATACAGGTGCCTCTGTATGTTAGCTTGTGTTTACGTGTGTGTGTATGTTATTGGTATCAGAGTAATGAAGTACTGAAAGTAACAACAAAATTGTTGTAAGTACATATTGTGAGTATGATTTCTACAGTCAGGCATGTTTTGTAACAGAAGGCTTTGTGCCTTAAGGACTGTAAAATGGAAAGATCGAAAGAGAACAAGAAAGTGAGATGGGGGAGAGAGAGAACGAGAGAGAGACTTTGACAGAAGTGAGACAAAGTACACATACGTATATAATCCGAAATACAAAAACTATACTCTCATGTTCCCATGTTTGTATACAGGTACATGGCCACACATTCATATACATACACATGATGACAAGAACATATTGAATGTAAATATTTTGATTGAATATTGAGGATACAAAACAGATTCAGTGCCAAAATACATCCCATAATGTGACGCCACTTCATGTTTCACTGGTTGCCATAGTATTTCTCACATTATTATGTAATAATGAGGACAATGCCAGCATTTCATATTGTTCTTTGCTGTTTCTTAAAAATCTATTTCTGCTTGATGTTGAATGACCATGTTTCAGAGGAGCGGAATGTCCTCTCGCTTACGGCACGCAACGATTGTATATTTTACCGCTTCAGCTTAGGATTCATGATCAATTATACTTACTGTCATTGTTATCAGAGTTGATGTTGTTGCATATGCACTATGTTGAGGAAAATATATACAGAAAAAAACTGCTTGCTGTGACGCAGTAATCGAATTGAAATGCTTTTTATAAATTGCTTTTTTTTTATTTATTTATCTCTTGGTTTATTGTTAATATGCAGTGAGTTTCGTCTTTTCCACTGTGCCATTACCAGAGCCCATGTTGTGGAGGGCTTTGTTGCATTATAGTATTACTTGTTATTTATTTATCAACATAATATACTTGTCATGAAGACATTTATTTGCTGAGATTTAAGATTAAATAAAAGTCTCTGTTGGATGGTGAACCTGTCTTTCATAAATGAATCTTTATGATTTATAATAATTCTTGCTGTTGGCAAAAATATTAATTATATATTAAGTTATAAATATATATTTATAAAATACTTATTTAATATACAATTAATAAATTTGCTAATAGCAAGACGTGTGTGTTCGTTCTATATATTCCACATTCCCTGTGTGTGTGTGTATATATATTAACACATTTGTGAAAAAAAAAAGGGTCATTCTGAAAAGCTCAGTGAATTTAAGCATGGTGCAGTGATAGAATGCCACCTTTACAAAATGTTAGTTTGTGAAATTTTATCCCTGCCAGGCGACTCTGGGTTTGGCGGATGCCATGAGAAGGTCACCTGCCTGACTGCATTGTGCCAACTGTAAAGTTTGGTCAAGGAGGGATAATGGTATGGGGCTATTTTCAGAGGTTGGGCCCTTACTTCCAGACTGAAGGGGAGTCATTCCACAAAGCCGGTACAATTTGGACTTACACATTTTTTACCAAAATGTATTACTTTTTTGAACACCCCACAACATCAATGACATATTTAACTTCCAGAAAAACATTTTCCCATCTCAGTGTCAGGTTTTTGCAGGAGTGAGGACCCAGGCGCAGAATGAGCAATGAAGGGATTTTATTAACACTAAAGACGGCACAACAGGGAGATTTAGGTGTGAGAGTCAAACAGCAGGGAAGGCAGGGCAGACGACACGATGACAGGCAGGGGAGGAGGACCACTGGGAATCAGTCTAAGGTGACTACAGACTTGAGGACAGCTTGGGAAGCAGCACCAGGTGGGATGAAGGTGGGAAGAACCAGACAGGAATACAAGGAACTCAAGGCTTGATGCAGATCTTTCAAGTAGTTCCAGTCTTGGCTGCCAGGCAGTCAACAGTGGCCAAGCAAACTCAGGACACAGGGCAGAGGAGGGCAGGAACAGACAAGACTCAAACAATAGACAAGACACAAGACAAACAGGCAAGGCACGAGAGAGGGTTAATAAAATAAAACATGAGGCAATAAAATTCTGAAGCAGAGAACTAAGACTAGAGAAACAAAAGAAATATAGAGTAAATGACTAAAACTAGCTTTATTTTGTGTTTGCAAGAGAACACCCTTGCAGGAAACTAAAATAAATAAAAGGATTAGTANATCCCAAAAAAAAAAAAAAAAGGAAGCTTTGGAGAACTAGAGCAAAATAAAGAGTAGAACTAGACAAAACTCAAGAACTTATCAAGAAGGAAAATAATCAGACAAGGAAAACTAAATCTATCACTGACTGACCGGATCTAAGAACAATACACACAATGAACACAACAAACCAGCAAAGACATAAGGGAAGGAAGCACAATATAAAGGGACCAGAGCACGTGAGGAACAGGTGAGCACAATTAGTGAAAGGAGGACTAGACAAGGGGGTGTGGAGACAGCAAACAAGGAGGCAGGACAAGATGAGCACATGGCAAACACAAACAAAGACAAAGCCATGTGCTGACACACAAAACAAACATAGAGACATGGAACAAAGACAACACAGACAGGGCTGCCAGGGCAGAACCCTGACAATCAGGCATCAAATCCCTATTATTATTGGTCATTATTTTAAGTTATGGACACTGGGAGCTCTTTATAAAATGTATTTGTGATAAAAATCAAAATTTTCCTATTAATCAGATGTCTCTCACTCTAATTCAGTAATTGCAAATACAAAAGTTACATAAAATCTCACACTTTTGCTATACTAAACTTTTTGTGACAGCAACCTCATTATTTTTTATCAAAGGCTTAACTTCAGAATGTGAACTAAAATCATTATTCTTGTGATTGCTCTGAACATTTCAGACAGAGTTCAACAAACTTTAAATTACTTTTTCATAAACTTAACAAAATAAATAAATAAATAAAAATGTAGGTGTGACGGGGTTGCGATTTTTTGCCCAAATTGGCCACTGCTCTAAATCTAGTGAATAAATGGAGAGCACATGGCATGCATGATATTATTAAGAAATCATGATGAATAATGTTGAACAAAGATAATTTTCACAAGTAATAGTTTTCTATCTTTAATTGATGTAACAGGGTTGAGTCATTAAGCTTGACAAACACAATTTCACAACATAATTTAGTTATAATTATTAAAGAATGTGGTAACTTGCCTGTGTCTGCTCACAATGTTCAGAAGACTTCAACAATGTCACTTCCTATTAATGGTGTCACATATGTATCGGTTCATTATTTTTATCGGGGGAGAATGGTTTGTGTAACGGGGTTGAGGGGTTACTGAGGTACGGAACTAAATGATGTGATTTTAATTAATAATCATGAATTTACTTAGAAAAAGAACATTACCAGCAAAAAAGTACAGACGGATATTTATGGGAATGGCAAAATAAATGGACTTTTTTCTCATTTTATTATTCATATCCCAAGTACGCTTTCATAGAAAAATAGGTGGTGTCAACTGAAAAAAAAACGAAATAATTTCTAATATGAAGATAAAATGTATGTTATGTTTTTAAACATTATTAAAGGAGACATTTCAATTAATACAAAAAGCTTTTAAAAATATATTTTGGTGACCCAATAGATAAAATACACTGAAAAAGGTCAGAGGGACTCAAATCGTACCGGTTTCATGGAATGACTTAATGAAATCTTAACACTTCAGCTTAATAAGACATTTTGGACAATATTATGCTTCCAAGTTTGGGGAAGGCCCTTTTCTCTTCCATCATGACTGTGCAGTGGTTCCCAAACCTGTCCTGGAGGACCCCCAGCCCTGCACATTTTGTATGTCTCCCTCATCTATCACACCTGATTCAACTCATGTGCTCATTAGTAAAGACAGCAAGACCTGAAATGGGTATGTCAGAAATAGGGAGACATACAAAATGTGCAGGGCTGGGGGTCCTCCAGGACAGGTTTGGGGCCTAGTACACAAAGCAAGGTCCATAAAGACATGGTTGGATGAATTTGGTCTGAAAGGACTTGACTGGCCCACAGAGCCCTGATAATCAACCCCATCAAACACCATTGAACTAGAATGGAGATTGCGAGCTCAGCCTTCTTATCCAACATCAGTGCCTGACCTCAAAAATGATTAATATGCAAAAATATTCCCACAGAAAGGCCTTTCCAGAAGAGTGGAAGCTGTTATAGCTGCACACTCCATAATATATACACAAATTACACTCATTTACATGTTCCCAAGACACAAAAGAAAAATACATTCTGTGTTACAGAATAAAACATTGACCTAACAGAAACAGCCCCATGACCAATAAATCCACAGAAGAAGAAGAACAGCCCCATGACCGACTGAATTCAGACTCATTTCACGTACTAGGGCGGAACTAACTCGCTTGACAGACATTCATTTGGACCAATCAGTCAACGAAAGACACTCCTCGCGAGGTTGAGCAGCCATTGTCAACCCACAACAAGCAAGAAAGAGGAAGACAGTCGAGCTGCGAGACAACAGAGGAAATTATGATTTGTTGAAAAATAATGACAGGCTTACTGTTATAGATGTAACAGTCCGTAGCGATTAAGTTATATTTTGTGCGCCTTATCGCGGGGATCCAGCTCGGTGAGTGTTTCGCTCGTTGACAGCCACACTAATGTCATCAAGAGTTAGCTCAAGGGCTAATAAGCTTATCAATATAAGACACATACATCACACTCACTGTACAGATTCTGAACGTGTGAAACACTTTAACTGCTAGTTGTCAAGTCATTAAATGACTGGTGGGAAACAAATTTGGTGGGATCTAGACGAGGATTAGCGAGATCTCTCAGCTGGAGTTAAGATCTTACTGAATGTGTTGACCTAATTCTGTCCATTTCCTCTGATATCAGTACAGAAACACATCTGTGGCCTCCCCAGTGGAGTGGACAGATATTCACAATCGCAACCCACCAGACTATTGCTAAATGGGTGTTATTCAATTTTGTTGGGACTCCGCAGTGAGATGCTCTTTGACTGATGCTAAATGCATTGCTTAATGTATCAAATATTGTATTTCTTCTGATTTATGGATGTTTTTTTTGTTTTGTTATATGTGCTTTGAAATAGTTTCAGTGATTGTCACATGAGGTGTGGGTATTCATGGTGTAATGTCACCTTGTTCATGCATATCTCTGAAGATGTATCAACATTTATTGGTTTATTTTGCCCTCATAAAGTTTTATGTCTTTTGTATCTGTGAAGTCGTGTGAGCAATCACCAGAGATTGCTTTGATGTCCTGCTGTTTCTTTTTAAATGAATAGTTCAGCCAAAAAGAGTATTCTGACATAATTTACTTTTTAAGTAAATAACATTCACATTTACTCACTTGCATCCAGTGAAGGACTGGGTCTTGGGGTGTCAAGCTCCGAAATGTTAAAAATCATTATTAAAGTGTCCATATCCACTTGTGTGCTGTATTCCAATTCCATTTGTTTATTTTGAAATCATATGAACAGATGCTATTCACTGAAAAATGTGCCCTCCAGTGCTGAACGATCAGTCCAATTTGTCAACAAAGCATTCAGACCAGTTTTGTGAACTAGATCAACTAATTTACTCTAAAGGTCTGAGTCTGACTGAAATGGTCAGTTTGTTCAGAAATCGGACATTCTTTCATGAACTCTTGTGAACATGCCAAAGAGAGCTAGGGCAGATTTCTATTTTTAATCAATAATGAACTAAATTTCGGTTTGTTCCTCACACAAAGCTACTGCATGTTTTTAGAGCTCTTGGAATATAGTACATGATTCATGTGGGTCACATTTGTGCTGCTTTGTAATTTTGGTGCAGTCCTCATTCAGTTTCATGAAGTGAATGGAAACGAGAATATTCTTTAGAAACTGTTCCATAGAAGAACGAAAATCACACAGGTTTGGAACGACATGAGGGTGAATAAGCAATTATGAAGTATTCAAGTTTGGGTGAACTATTCCTTTACCGTTTAGTTTCAGAACGACACCGTAACATCTCATAACAACCAGACTGAAATTCTGTCTGCTCTGTATTTGTGCGCTTTATATTTTTAGGCAGTGAATAAGCAGTATTTGATTTCTACTCCCCTGATGTCTGCTGAGGCATCTGGTTCATCTGGTGGGAATGTGGTGACTGTGTCCGGTTCTGCCTCATCGTCCTCCAGCCATGTTGGAGAAGGAAAGGCAGACAGAAGCCTGGCAGGCAGTAAGTATGTGAAGCTTAATGTGGGGGGAACTCTCCACTACACCACCGTCCAGACGCTCAGCAAGGAGGACAGTCTGCTCAGGAGTATTTGTGATGGGAGCACGGAGGTCACCATAGACTCTGAGGGTAAGAAAAAGCTTGAGAATATGTTGTTGTACACATTTACTCACCCTCAAGCCATCCTAGGTGTATATGACTATCTTCTTTCAGATGAACACAATCGGTGAGATATTTAAAAATATCCTTAGTCCTCCAATGTTTATAATGGTTGTGAATGGGGGCCACGTTTATAAAAAAAAAAAAAAAGCATTTATCCATAATCAAAGTAATCCATACCGCTCCAGAGGGTTAATAAAGGCCTTTTGAAGCAAATATCTAGCTTCCGGCGGACAACCGTACGCATACTGCGCAAGTCGACTTGCAGCAAATGAGTAACCCCTGAAGCGATGTATGACGCAGGATGTAGGAATATCGTAAGCTTAGATGTCTCTCATGGTTAAAAAAATAGGGCTGTGCAACAAATTTAAGCTCCTCTAATCTTATATCGAAATCCTCCGACATTTCTCTTTAAAATGTCT
Organism: Anabarilius grahami; assembly: GCA_003731715.1. Taxonomy (NCBI): domain Eukaryota; kingdom Metazoa; phylum Chordata; class Actinopteri; order Cypriniformes; family Xenocyprididae; genus Anabarilius; species Anabarilius grahami. The sequence continues at coordinate 1,841,566 of RJVU01053643.1, read as the reverse complement.
TGTTTTAGACTTCTAATTTGTGACCGGTGATTTGTTTTGCTCTATTTTCTACGCCTCCGCGTTCATCATTGCGTCGGGTCAAAGGTTGCTCTTCCGCCCAAGTCGACTTGCGCAGTATGCGTACAGTCGTCCGCCGGAAGCTCTGTGCCAATATTGTTATAGTTGTGGTGTGGACTCTACTATTCTTTTTTATTTTTAGAACTATATCTTTATTGTTATCATTATAGTTATCGCCCTTTTGCTCATTTAGTAATATTATAAATGTCTTTACTATCACTTTTTATCAATTTAATGCATCCTTGCTGAATAAACGTATGAATTTCTTTAAAAAAAATCTTATAGATGCAGAAATTAGAACAGATGTGTATATAATATAATGTGTGTTCACTCATCTTTTAAGGCTGGGTGGTGCTAGACAGATGTGGGAGACACTTTTCCCTGGTGCTGAACTTCCTGCGGGACGGGACAGTTCCTTTGCCGGAGAGCACACGGGAGCTGGAGGAAGTGTTGAAAGAGGCGCAGTACTACAGGCTCCAGGGTCTTGTTCAGCATTGCCTCACCACATTACAGGTTAGGATCCACTGGACTTGTGTTTCTGCCCCCTCGGTGTTCTTCTAAAGAAGGATAAGTCTGCATAGAAATTAAATGCTTCTTTGAACCAAACTTGCTAATGGCTTTTTTGATGTTGATGCAGAAACGCAAAGATGTCTGCAGGGGTTGTCACATTCCTATGATCACTTCAGCCAAAGAGGAACAGAGAATGATAGCAACATGTAGGAAGGTGAGATAACAGAGTTTTAATATTTACTTCCCCTCTGACCAAAACAACACATGAAAAATTTGATCTCTTAGGGCTGGAATACACTATGCAGCTTTTGCACAGATTTGCAGTCTGGAGGAGTCGATGCTTGTTGCTAAATGTCAGAGCCAGTCTGCAGATTATGGGCAGTTGGAGTTGGCTGATTTCACAGATTGTGTGGTGTACGATGGACACAGATTCCATTCATTCGGAGGAGGACTTTTTGAGCCGATTTTAGAACATATTTTTATAATTTGTTATACGTTTCCTAGCAATGAGGCGCATGCTTCTGCGTGAGTTTGTTGTGTTCAGTAACCATTAGAGTTGTCAAAAGTACAGACTTCGGTACCTAGTCGGTACTGAAATTTTAAAAATGTGACGCTTTGAGCGGATTGGTAAACGCCTCTGATTGGCTATTGTGTTCATGGCTCATCTGATATGTCCGCTCAACAGTGCTCAAAGCGTCACATTTTTTAAATTTCAGTACCGAAGTCAGTACTTTTGACAACTCTAGTAACCATTAACAAAGTTGGCAAATGCCTGATACCTACCGTTTTAAAATCTGTTCTGATTTTAAGGCAAGACACTACAAGTAAAACCATTGTTTTTTCATGCAGTGGTTAATTTTGATATTTTGGGCTATTTTGCTTGACTAGTGGACGGAAAACCTCCATAATATACACATTTAAGTGTTTATTTTATTACACTTTATCTGTTTGTGTCTGTAGATTTCAATTACAATACATATATTCAAAGCACATTTTCTCAAAATGAGTTTTCCCCCTCATGCACTAAGCCAGAAATCTCGACTTCAGTAGCACTTTTGAACTACATCAAACTTTGGAATACACCACTCCAGAAGTACACCAAACTCTCTGGATTTATTCCTATCTATATTCTGAAGGTTTTTACACAGGGGTTTGTTCATACTGTATATCATTTGCCTGATTTATATTTGATTTTATTCCTAAAAACATGGTGATTTTGATTCTGCCTGTTGACAGTACTTTCTGATTTATGTGATTTAAAAAAAAGGATCCAAAATCCCCTCAATAAAAACCTTTAACTAATATGCCAACAAAATAAAACAATTTTGAACCTGGCTTTATCCAGTGTTCAGATTTCTATTCTGGAAATGTATGGAAATTAGTGCATTTAATTGGATTATGCATGATTTGCATCATTTTCAAGCATAACATTCCAGAAAACTTGTAATGCAAAAAAAAAGTGGTCTTAATCTTGGTGTCGTGTATTCTGGCCTTTAAGGATCCAATTAAAACCTTCTATCTTATATGGGCATATAGTATGGTGAAAAAAGTGGCCTTTGTTTCATAAATAATCTTTTCCTCATTACAGCCAGTGGTGAAACTGCAGAATAACAGAGGGAACAATAAATACTCCTATACCAGGTACTTCAGCTATTTCAGAAAGAACAATGTTTACTCTGAGCAAACCACCTTCTCATTTCAGAAAGAATATGAACCATAATGCACTTAGTCAAACACTATTCTGAATCTAAATGATCATTTTTTTGTCATTCCCATAGCAAAAACTATATAGCTTAAATGGTTAGTTCACCCAAAAATGAAAATAATGTCATTAATTATTCACCCTCATGTCATTCTACACCAGTAAGGCCTTTATTCATCTTCGGAACACAAATAAGATATTTTTGATTAAATCGGATGGCTCAGTGAGGCCTGCATTCACAGCAATGACACTTCCTCTCTCAAGATCCATAAAGGTACAAAAAACATATTTAAAACAGTTCATGTGAGTTCAGTGGTTCTACCTTAATATTATAAAGCGACAAAAATATTTTTTGTGTGCCAAAAAAAAAAAATAACGACTTTTCAACAACATACAGTTGTAAGAAAAAGTATGTGAACCGCTTGCAGAATCTGTGAAAATGTGAAACATTTGAGCAAAATAAGAGAGATCATACAAAATGCATGTTATTTTTTGTTTAGTACTGTCCTGAGTAAGATATTTTACATAAAAGATGTTTACATATAGTCCACAAGAAAAAAAAAAGCTGAATTTATTCAAATGGCCCCATTCAAAAGTATGTGAACCATTGGTTCTTAATACTGTGTGTGGTTACCTGGATGATCTATGACTGTTTTTTTGTTTTGTGATGGTTGTTCATGAGTCTCTTGTTTTTCTGAGCAGTTAAACTGAACTCTGTTCTTCAGAAAAATCCTCCAGGTCCTGCAGATTCTTCAGTTTTTAAGCATTTTTGCATATTTGAACCCTTTCCAGCAGTGGCTGTATGATTTTCAGATCCATTTTATCACACTGAGAACAATTGAGGGACTCAAACACAACTATTAAAAAAGGTTCAAACATTCACTGATGCTCCAGAAGAAAACACGATGCGTTAAGAGTTGGGGAGTGAAAACTTTTGAATTTGAATATCAAGGTAAATTGTACTTATTTTTTCTTCTAAGAAACATGCAAGTAACTTCTGTTGCTTCCGAAGGGCAGTACTAAATGAAAAGCAACGATATTTCAATAAAATAAGAAAAATGTGGACATCTTCATCCTGTTCAAAAGTTTTCACCCCCCAACTCTTAACGCATCGTGTTTTCTTCTGGAGCATCAGTGAATGTTTGAACCTTTTTTAATAGTTGTGTTTGAGTCCCTCAATTGTCCTCAGTGTGATTAAATGGATCTGAAAATCATACAGCCACTGCTGGAAAGGGTTCAAATATGCAAAAAATGCTTAAAAACTTTAGACTCTGCAGGACCTGGAGGATTTTTCTGAAGAACAGAGCTCAGTTTAACTGCTCAGAACAAACAAGAGACTCATGAACAACCATCACAAAACAAAAAAACAGTCATAGATCATCCAGGTAACCACACACAGTATTAAGAACCAATGGGTCACATACTTTTGAATGGGGCCATTTGAATAAATTCAGCTTTTTTTTTT
>RJVU01053643.1:1810856-1837821 GCA_003731715.1 Anabarilius grahami | reverse complement strand
TTTTTTGTCTTGTGGACTATATGTAAACATCTTTTATGTAAAATATCTTACTCAGGACAGTACTAAATAAAAAATAACATGCATTTTGTATGATCTCTCTTATTTTGTTAATTTTTCACATTTTCACAGATTCTGCAAGTGGTTCACATACTTCTTACAACTGTAGTGATGGGCCAATTTCAAAACACTCCTTCGGAGCTTTGCGAATCGAATTAGTGGTTTGGATCTCCTATCAAACGGCTAAACTGCTGAATTCACGTGACTTTGGCGCTCCGAGTCACTGATTCGATTCGTAAAGCTCTGAAGCAGTGTTTTGAAATCAGCCCATATAGATATTGTTGAAAAGTCGTTATTTTGTTTTTTTGGCACACAAAAAATATTCTCGTCGCTTTATAATATTAAGGTAGAACCACTGAACTCTCATGAACTGTTTTAAATATGTCTTTAGTACCTTTATGGATCTTGAGAGAGGAAGTGTCATTGCTGTGAATGTAGGCCTCACTGAGCCATCGGATTTAATCAAAAAAATCTTAATTTGTGTTTCGAAGATGAATGAAGGCCTTACGGGTGTGGAACGACATGAGGGTGAATAATTAATGACAGAATTTTCATTTTTGGGTGAACTAACCCTTTAATGGCACCTTGTAATTATGTTTGGAGACTGTAGGAAGCAGTAAGAGAAATCCAAAATTATTTTAAAACACAACTGTTCCTGTATGTCAAACAATAGAGCATGGCACTAGCAACGCCAAGGTCATGGGTTCAATTTCCAGGGAATGCATGAATTATAAATATGTATAGATTGTATTCAAGCTATACATATTTATAAGTCGCTTTGGATCATAGCATCTGTCAAAAGCATAAATGTAAATGTGAGTGCGAGGTGCATTTTCTATATAAAGTTACCCTTTCTTCCCTCAGCAACTCTGATGATAACCTTCTGAAGAACATCGAGCTGTTCGATAAGCTGGGGCTGCGCTTTAATGGCAGAGTGTTGTTCATTAAAGACGTGTTGGGAGATGAGATATGCTGCTGGTCTTTCTACGGCGAGGGACGTAAGATTGCTGAAGTCTGCTGCACCTCTATTGTTTATGCCACTGAGAAGAAACAGACTAAAGTGAGCAAAAGGGAATTGAACTCTCTTGTCTGTGTATATAAATACAGCGGGGAAAATAAGTATTTGACACATCAGCATTTTTATCAGTAAGGGGATTTCTAAGTGGGCTATTGACACAAAATTTCCACCAGATGTAGCCATCAAGCCAAATATTGAATTCATACAAAGAAATCAGAACATTTAAGTATATAAGTTGAGTCATAATAAATAAAGTGAAATGACACAGGGAATAAGTATTGAACACACTTTATTTAATACTTTGTAGAAAAGCCTTTGTTGGTGATTNTGTGTTCAATACTTATTCCCTGTGTCATTTCACTTTATTTATTATGACTCAACTTATATACTTAAATGTTCTGATTTCTTTGTATGAATTCAATATTTGGCTTGATGGCTACATCTGGTGGAAATTTTGTGTCAATAGCCCACTTAGAAATCCCCTTACTGATAAAAATGCTGATGTGTCAAATACTTATTTTCCCCGCTGTATATCTGTTTTCTCACTTTTTTTTTTCTTTCTTTTTTTTTCATCTGTTCACATAGGTTGAGTTCCCAGAAGCTCGTATCTTTGAGGAGACACTCAACATTTTGATCTATGAAAATGGGCGAGGCTCGGGTTCGGGAGGCATGGCCCTGCTGGAGTCAGGGGGCATCTCGTCACCAGGTGTGGGCCAGTCAGAGGAGGAAGGGGCGGGTGNGGGGTGGGGGTAGGGGGCGGGGATAGGCGGGTGAGGCGTATTCATGTTCGGAGGCATATTATGCATGATGAAAGGGGTCATGGACAGCAGACTGTTTACAAAGACTGAATCAGAATGGTACGATGTTGATGGTACGATGTTGTTTTGCATGTAAAAAATAGAAAGAATGGTTGTGAAAAGAAAGACAACTTTTCAATACTGCACTGAAATGGGAGGGTTGAGGGTAATTATGGGCTAGTTTAGAAATAATACTGAAGTTGCCACAGTGTGGCACAGTTTTGTTTTTTTCTGTGAGATAAATTTACCTTTTTCATTTTTTTGTTAAATTTAATTTATTATTCGGTTAATTTATTGTCCAGAATTTTCACTTTTTTAAGTTTCAATGTGAAATAAGTTTTTTGTTTTTTTTATTGTTCTGATTTGTTTGTATGGGCCATGTGAAAGTTTATATTTCAGTGTTTAATAGTAAACTGTGATGTATGCTGACTTGAGTTGTTGAGAGTGATGAGAGGTACATGGTGGAGGTGTCATGTTGCATAGGACTGTCAGATCTTCATAGAAACTGACCAAATGTGTGCAGCTTGTTGCAGCCATAGATAGCAGGGGGTCCAGTTTTAAACATCCTTTTGTAATGCAAAAAAAAAGCTTAACAAGTAAATAGTTTTACACAACTGTGCCTCACAATTGGTACGTAAAATTTGGATGGACATGTTAAACAATATTACTAAAACTAATATTGTTACTGTTTAAAAAGTAAATGATCGCAGTAGTTTGTAACGTGATATCACTGAACACATTCTAAAACAGAAATGGGTTAGAAGGATTGAAATACTTCTAGCCACATCTGCACTAAACAATGTTATAATTTTATTCAAAATCATTTTTAGACAAAGATGGCTCCTGGCATGATGACAGTAGTTACCACTAAGTTACAAACACTTCATAAAACTATGTTTTATTGACCAATGTAAGCCATAAATGTATGCAATCACTGTCCCTAGACCAAATACACCTCCTTAATTCTGCCAATTAAACTAGAAAACCGTCCAAATGTTGTCTTGGAATATTAATCAAATCTAGTTAATATCCCATTAACATTTTCAATAAAAATGCTTTTTGGTAAAATTATTTGTGTTTTTGAAGTTGTTTTGGTCTCGTCTTAAAAAAAATAACAGAATGAAAGATATTATACCAAAGAATTATCCTTAAAATTACATATAATAAGAGTGTCAAAATGACGTATTCATACTAAAATGGTAAATATGCGAATATTACATTACTGAACTTTAAAGAACATTTAAGGCGAGACACCCCAGGTGAATGGGGTAAAAAAAATAACTAATAGATATCACCGTAATTCCCCAGCTGATTGATTACATTAAAAATTGCGAAAAAAATTCGTAAAACAAGTTTTCTAAAATGTTGTTTAAATATGCAAATGAGGTGTTATCTAATTAAATATGTGCTAATTTGTATAAATTTCTAGAACAAAAATCTGAATATTGGATGAAGTCAGGTTCAAAATTCTCGTTTAATTTTTTGGACATATTAAATTAAAAGGTTTTTACAGAGGGAATTTGGGATATCTCTTTTTTTATCACTCCATAAATCAGAAAATACTAGCCAGAAAAAAAAAATTTAACTTTAGGAATAAAATGTTGTATAAAATCCTGCAAATTATATATCAACAAATCCCTCTGTAAAAACCTTCAGAATATAGATAGGAATAAAACTGTAAAGTTTGGTGTATGTAAGGTCTGCTGAAGTGGAGATTTCTGACTCAGAGCAGGAGAAAAAAGTCATTTTAAGAAAACAGCCTTTAAAGATATTTACTGTAATTGAAATCTATAGACGCAAATAGATAAAGTGCTATAAAGTGAAGTGTGGCGACCCATACTCAGAATTTGTGCTCTGCATTTAACCCATCCAAGTGCGCACACACACACACACAGCAGTGAACACACACACATTGCTGCGGCGCCCGGGGAGCAGTTGGGGGTACGGTGCCTTGCTCAAGGGTCTCACCTCAGTCGTGGTATTGAGGGTGGGGAGAGCGCTGGACATTCACTCCCCTCACCGACAATCCCTGCCGGACCTGAGACTCGAACCCATGACCTTTGGGTTACAAGTCCGACTCTCTATCCATTAGGCCACAACTACCCCTATAAAACATACACTTCTTTCCACCAGTCTGAAAAAACACTTTATGAAAAGCCAAAAAGCGCAAAATCTCAAAATTGACAGGTGCCTGAAAACAGTGTTTTTGCCTGTGGTGTCTCCCCTTAAAAGAAAACCCCAAATCAATCATGAAAGTATCTGTTTAAGATTTAAAGACGTTTAAATCCTCTAACCTAAAATGTTTTTAATTTGCATCCCTGATAGCACATGTACATCTCGGAGACGTTTATTTGATGTGTGTTTATGTCTGGAAGACATATTTTTTAGAGTGTTTGCTCATCTGCAATACGTCTATTGGACGTTTCCTGTCAGATGTCAAATAGACGTTTAGAAGATGTCTTTAAGATGTTTATGATTTAGAATGTATGTAAAACTGACATCTTAAAGATGTCTATCAGATGTTTGTAAACAGCAGATGCTTTCCAGATGAAGTGATCTTTAACAGACATCTTGCAGACGTACCTGTGCCATCTGGGATGTTTATAAGCGAATTCATCAAGAGCAAAAGCCGGTTTTAACGGACATAAGAAAAGTCTTGACCAACGGTATGATGTTATAAATATTAAATAATACGTAAACGCGTCTCTCGGAAATTGTGCGTGATGACGTAAAGCAACGTAGCCGAGCACAGCAAAGCGCGCCAAGGGAGGGTGTCGCGTTTACTACGCACAGTACGCAGTCGTGTAAAAGTGGCGCAAATGTGTAAAAAAACATGGCCAAAGAAGAGGACGCGATACGAGAGTTCGTTGTGAAACAACTGCACAAGTGTTCGGACCTAAGGTAAATTGCGGGTTGAAAGAAATGTCGAAAGTGCTGTTAAAAACGGTGGTTATCATCATTACATGTCAAAGAATGTTATGTTATGTCTAAGTGTGGGCTGAATCACAAACTCGTTCCTTGAGAAATACTGCACGCATGTAAGGTCTCGCATTGGCTACTAAATAGCTAGTGAGTGACATGAAGGGAAAAGAAACGGATTACGAAGATATGAAGGGGTGGTTAGTGTTGGATTCATGCATGCAGACGATCACATCACATAAGAATTGCTTTCATTTGAATGTGTCGCATAAATATGGTACAGGGACACGATGTGTGACGCAGCTTACGTAAAAGAGCCTGAAGAAAATGCTATAGTTCAAGAGTACGCAGATAAACGGCACAAAAATGTCTCTAAGCCTTCACATCATGTCCATGAACAAGCCACTATTACAGTGTGCTTGTGTTTTGTTGAGCATAAAATATGTAAAGTGTTAAGTCATGTGACATTTAGCATGGGTTTCTATTGGTCCATCAGAATGACATCTGCATGTCCAATTCACTTTCTCTGCCACCTTTCAAGTACACTGACTTTAGGCATTTTGCGGAGGAGCTACTTGGAGAAAGTGGGTAGAGAATCGCTCAGCCCCGAGGACAGACTGTTGATGAAGAAAATTGTTGAGGAGGAACTTTTGAAGATGCAGGTGAGGAAGAGACAGTAAAGTCATGTGATCTTACCATCATCCATCTGTCAGTAAACATCCCATTGCTAAGTGCCGCCCTTTTATTGTTATTATTGCAAACTCCAACACACTTTAAAGTCTTAGAACAAATTGAAGGTCTTTGGTCATCTGAAGAAGGCTTTGAAGTTGGCCGAAAAATCTTTGTTTTTAAAGAAATGAGTGAGCGCACTAGTAATTCTGAAATGTGCTCATAAAGTGGTTAAAATTGATTGGAGATTATTTCTTCATGGACAGGAATGAATTGTAACATTGCTAAGCATTTTATATTTTTATCAGCATGTTTTCCTATTAATAAAGTTACACAGGGGTGGCGATATGATCAAAATCTTATCACAATACAAGTAATTTTATTTCACGATAATGATATATATCACAATATAGTTATTTTTGCATTAAATAAGGTTTTTATGATGTTGAAATTTAATTATCATCACCAATTTTTTTATTTTTTTAAAAACTAATACTAGCTTAAGTTTAAACTGAAGACAAACAGAGATAAAATAATAACAAATGAACAAGAAATCGGGCAAAACTACAATAGAACAAAGACACAAATGAAATAGACCTACCTGAAAAACTATAAGCACTAGAAATAAGAACTACATGAATACCACATATACTATATAAATTGTATAAAGTAATTAAATGTACAAAAACTCTGCATAGTCTTCACTGTGTTAATTAAATATTAAATATGTTATTCTTATTAAAGTTACAAAAAGTGATTCAGTCAAGAGCAGTGAGACATTTTCTCTCTTTTGTTGTTTGATTAACATTGACACAGACGACAGCAGGTGCATTATGCTGGCGTCACTTTAAAGGATTAGTTCACTTCTGAATTAAAATTTCCTGATAATTTACTCGTATGTCATCCAAGATGTTTATGTCTTTCTTCAGTCGAAAAGAAATTAAGGTTTTTGAGGAAAACATTCCAGAAATTGTCTCCACATAGTGGACTTCAATGGTTGAACATCCAAATTACAGTTTCAGTGCAGCTTCAAAGGGCTTTAAACGATACCAGATGAGGAATAAGGGTCTTATCTAGTGAAACGATCGGTCATTTTCTAAAAAAAATATATATATATATATACTTTTTAACCCCAAATTTTCATCTTGCACTAGCTCTGCGATGCGTAATCACGTTGGAAAGGTCAGGCGTGATGTTGGCAGAGCAAGTGTTTACAAAGCGAACGTGCAAAGACTAAGTCAAACGGCCTTACATAAAAATGGTAAAACAACGATGTCGGAGGATTTTGAAGTTGGAGGAGAAAATTAGATTAGTAAAATTAGTCTTTCGCCCTACCGCGGTACTTCCGCCTATGCCATGCATGACCTTTCTAGCTTGATTACGTAACGCGTGGCACATCGCATCGCAGTGCAAGATGAGCATTTGTGGTTAAAATGTATATACATTTGTAGATAAGACCCTTATTCCTCATCTGAGATCACGTAGAGCCATTTGAAGCTGCACTGAAACTATAATTTTGACCTTCAACCCGTTGTACCCCACTGAAGTTCACTATATGGAGAAAAATCCTGGAATGTTTTCCTCAAAAACCTTAATTTTTATTTGACTGAAGAAAGAAAGACATAAACATCTTGGATGACATGGGGGTGAGAAAATTATTAGGAAATTTTAATTCTGAAATGAACTAATCCTTTAAGATCGAATGCACAGATGCCTTAATATATACTTTCTTTCTCAAATGTTTACATTCACTTAAGACATAAATGACTGTGTTTATGAGGGTACTCACAAAGATGGGCATTCTGACACACAAGTATGTGCATTAGACTGTTCAGGCCCAATAAGGCGCCAAAAAGAACTCGGTTCAGAACTAATCTCTACTATAATCTGAATGAATACACATAATAAACGTTATTGAAATTTACTTTCCTTGAGTCAGTTAATGATGCTTTTGGGAATGAAGGACACAGTTTAGACCACTGCTTGCACTTATTATTGAGATTTAATTAAGAATACCTTGTCACTATTCTAAGAGTCTCAACCACAATGTTTTGCCAAATGATTTGATATTTTATATTTAAAACTTTCCAAAAATGCAAAAAAGAACAAAAGCTTGTTTGATGATATGGTGTACATCAACAGTGTGATTTGTCAGTAATATTTTGTTGAGGCTTAACGAAGGAAATCTATTTCAATTTTCAGGCCAGCAGTGATGATGAGCCTCTTATTAAGATTGTGAATCCGTCAAAGAGCCAGAACAAAAGGAAAAGGGTGGATGATGACAACGAAGATGATGATGGGGATGAAGAGAATAAAATGGTGGGAAAGACAAAGAGATCACGGCTGGGGGAGTCTTCTCCAGGTATCTGTGTAGTACTTGTGGAGTTTTTCCTTGTTTTATTTTCTCATTGGATGTTGCCTGAGTAACTTTATAATCTCTCTTTTCCAGATTCCCCTGACTCTGGAATAGAGAAGGCTATGAATGAGGGAGGGCAAAAAGAGGAAGAAGCTGGAAGTGATAAAGACACGGGTGAAGACAGTGAGGTGGAGCAAGAGAAAAAGAACATTAACAGAAAACCACAGAACAAGAGGCGGGGCAAGCAGAATGCACAAGAAAAGGACAATGACAAGAAAAAGAAAACGAAGAAGAAAGGGAAGACGATAGAAAGCGATGAAGAGGAGGTGATGGAGGATTCTGATGAGGAGGAGTCCTGGCAAAAACCACCATCAAAAGAAAAGAAAAAGAAAGAGGATTCAGACAGTGAGGAGGAAACCAATGATAAACCAGCCAGAAGTGAATCTGCGAGTGATTCTGAGGATGATAAAGTGAAGAGCAAAGCGAAGACACAGAGCAAAAGAAAATATATCAGAAAAAAGAAGCCGGTGGAAAGGGATATTGTGAAAGAAGTGGAGAGAGAAGTGTTTGGGAGCAGCTCTGAAAGTGAGGAGGAGAAAAACGAGGACACAAAAAACAAGAGCAACTCTGAAAATGAAAGCCCTGGAGACAGTGAAGAGGAGAAAGATAAAAGAGAGGATGCTGCTGATTTATCCTCTAAAGAGACTGAGAAAAATGGTAAGAATCCCTCAGAGCTCAAAGATGGTGCATGTTTAAACCTTTCTACTTAGTTAAAAATGAAAAATTGAAAATGAAAACCGTCATTAATTACTCGCCCTCATGTCGTTCCAAACTCATAAGACTTTTGTTCATTTTCAGAACACAAATGAAGATATTTTTGATGAAATCTGAAAGCTTTCTGTCCCTCTGTTGACTGCCTTTGCAACGACCATTTTGACACTTCAAAAAGTTCATTAAGAGAACGGAAAACTAATCCATTTGAATCAAGCGTTTTTTTCACATTCGGTTGAGCTTCTGCTTATGTTTGCTGATCAATGTTTACATGTGAGTAAAAGCCTAAATTAAATCTATTCATCATTAAGAGTGATCGTGTCTCTTCATAAAACCGCTCGATTCATATGGATTCGTTTTCCAATCTCTTTATGAACTTTTTGAAGCGTCAAAGTGGTCGTTGCAAAGTCAGTGGACGGACAGACATCTCTCAGATGTCTTCAAAAAGATCTTAATTTGTGTTCAGAAGATGAACGAAAGTAGGTAATTAATAACAGAATTTTCTTTTTGAGGTGAACTAACCCTTTAATCTCTTTTTTTTTTTTCAGGACAGGATAACCAGAAGGAGGCAGCAGAGGACTCAGACTCCTCGTCACTTCCCTCACTGGAGGATGAGGAGGAACAAGAGAAGGGCAAGAAGGAGGGGGAAAAAAGCGAGACAAAGAAAAAACGTAGTGGGGATAGGGAAAACACAACCAGAGGAAAGGCAAGATGATTTTAAGAACTCAAAAGTTTTAATAACACACAAACAACTTTTTTTTTTTTTTTTACTACTGTCTGTTATATTTAAGCAATATCAAACAAGCAAGAGTGCTGTTATTCTGAAAATCAGCATGGGTTTTGATTCAGCCATACATAAACTACTGTTGCAAAGTTTGGGGTCAGGAAGATTTTTTTTCATAAGCATTAAAGAAATCAATACTTTTATTTGGTAAGGATACATTACATTAATCAAAAGTGACAGAAATCTTTTGTAACATTTAGGTATGCACTGAAATTTCGGCCACCGAAAAACATCGGCTGAAAATGGCATTTTCGGTTTTTGGTCGAAAGAGAAAAATGGCTGAAAATATATGCCGCCCGCCCCTCAGTGTTCAGCTCTCAGGTTTCACTCTCGGTCTAGCCGTTATCACTGCGCGGTGTGACATCACACTCAATATTACGCTATATCCAAGTGAGCTCTGCTTAATTTTTTTCACGGCCCATGCAGACGCTCTACTCGTGTACCACTCATGCTCATCCGAAAAGCAAAGTCTGCTCAATGCACCGGCATGAGTTTTCTATGAAGTAGTATATTTGTTTCTGTTTCCAATAGCCCTATTGTGCTGTAACATGGTGTGGTGGCATAGCCATGCTGGGCAACGTTGGTAAAATGACGCTACCCTCTCGTTCACCGATCCGCACCCCGCTATTTTCTGCTTGCATGCTCTGATAATAATAGCTTTGTTGGACTATACATTATTTGGATAATTGGTCAAAAAAATAAATCTGTTAAATCTAATCCTGTTGCATAAACTAAATAAGGAATAATATATGCCTATTGATATTTAATATTAATATATTTTCTGTCCAATTTTAGTAAGTTATTTTCAGTAAGTTATTTTATTGGCTTGTATTTTTAGGTTCAGTATCATTAAAATTATTGAATTTAGTGAAATAGTCTAATTTTGATACAATTAATAAAAAAAAAGTTTTCTGCCAAGTGCATCTAGAATTTTTGGTTTCGGCCCAGAATTTTCTTTCGGTGCATCCCTAGTAACATAAATGTCTTTACTGTTTCAAATAAGTGTTTTTTGTTTTGTTTTTTTAACTTTGTATCAGTATCATAAGTATCATTTGTAAGAGTATCATGTTTTCCACAAAATATTGAGCAGTTTATACAGAATATATAGTTTATACAGTAAATACAGAACTGTTTTCAACATTGATAATTATAAGAAATGTTTCATAAATTCTTTGCCATCACAGTAATACATTACATTTTAAAATATATTCAAATAGTAACTGTAATAATTGTAATAATATACTATTATATAATAATATAATACTGTTATGACTGTATTTTTTATCAAATAAATGCAGCCTTGGTGAGCAAATGAGACTTTTTTTCAGAAACGTAAAAAAATGTTACCGGCCTCAAACCTTTGAACGATATTTCTGGTTTGTTGGACAAAATACCCAGTAGTGAATTTTGCCATCTATCATTTGCCATATTTCACAATATTCTGTTCTTGGCTAAGTATGGATGCTTGTTTTTGCCAGGGAATTAAATACATAAATAAAAAGGTAATTGCATCTTTTTTTATCTCACAATTCTCACTACTTCTTTTTTTAATCTGAGAAAATAAGTGAGAATTGCAAGATCTAAACCTCACAATTGCAAGAAAATGTCAGATGTGAGCTGACTTTTTTTTTTTCCTCAAGGAAATGGACTTTATAACTCGCAATCGTGGCTTTATATCACACATTTGATTTAATTCCATGGTGGAAACAAGTTGTAACAAGAAATCTAGCAAAATCTAAACCGTTTGTTATGGTTAGTGCCTTTACAGACACAGTAGTGACCTGTAGCTCTCATATGTCTGCATTCATTGTCTCTGAGGCAAGTGTATTCTCTAATTCAAAATGGATTTTGGTGGAGAGAGAAAAAAAAAACAACAACCTGTAAATACCAAAAAAAGAAATTCCCAACATCTCCCAACAACTGAAATGGCAGACAACAGGGGAAAGCTATGTAATCTAACAACACACTCAAAGAGGTGTGTTTATTTTGTTATATTTTGTGGATTTTTTAAAGGCTTCTTCTGTATTTAATGTTTATTTATAACAGCCAGAATTGCTCAGATTGAGAATGTATTTAAATTTGCTTGTATTTTACACTAAATGTGTTTATAAATGGTCAGAAAAATATTCCCCTTATTAAACCTAATTTTTGATTTAATTTTTTAAGAAATTATTAAATTACTAAAATAGTGATTAATATAATAACTGAGTTTAGTCATTTTTCACCATCAGGATGAAGAGAATAAGGCTGTGTCCAGGCTGAAGCGCTACATCGCCCTCTGTGGTGTGAGACGGAACTACAAGAAGCTGTTAGACGGCTGCCGATCAGTAAAGGCAAAAGTGGCTGTGCTGAAAAAAGAGCTGGAGGAGCTGGGTGTGGAAGGTTAGTGTGCATGTGTGGACACACGGGGGAGCTCACACACACAATTAAACCTCAATAAGACTGCTTTTACATATGAAGTCTGCGTGTCTCTGTGTGAATGAGTCTTGCAGTTTTGTCTACTACACATACACAAACATGCAAAACAGACAAAACACATTTCATAAGGCCGTATGATTGTTAAAATGTTAATAAATTGTTAAAGTTTCATGAATTCAATTGATTAGACATGATTTTTATTACAATTTAAACCATTTTTAATAAAAAAACGAAACAAAATAGCAAAAAGAATTTGGGACAAAATAAAACTGATTTCATATGACCCTATTTATGTCAAAGAATTTTTGTACAAAGACTTTTATTAACCATGAAATATGTCTATCCCAGGTCAGCCCTCCATAGAGAAGTGTAAGAAAGCTCGACTAAAGAGAGAAGAAGCACAGGAACTGGCTGAGCTGGACGTCAGCAACATCATCACCACTCAGGGTAATGACACTTGATACTGTATCTCTTAAGATACATTTGAATTCAAGAGAAAAGGATTCCTATGTGCATGAATACCTGGAAATTTTAAAATTGTGAATAATAATTTTTTTTTTAACCCTGTTCGGCCCTAAACCTAATGAGATGACACTTTGTTCACCAGGACGTCCCAAAAGGAGAGCAGCAGCAGCAGCATGGCCCCCCGCACAAAATGCCTCTCCTCCCCTGTCTGCCTATAAACGTGTTGTGGACTCTGACTCAGATAGCGGGGAGAGCCAAACAAACACGGGCCGCAAGAGAGGAGCAGCCTGGGGCAACCTGCAGGGAATCATCAGTGACGATGGGGAGAGTGACTAGATGGAAAGTGCCTTGTACCTGCAATCTGTTCCAGCATTATACAGTGCATTCCATAAGTTCTCCTGCTCTCAATTTTACAACAAACTGTTTGAAAACTGTTAAACCTGCTCTGATGAATCAGTCTATACGTTTCAAAGGAATTTTATGTGTACATCCTCTATGATTGTAGGATGTGTTTGGATTTCCTTCCAATATATTTGTTCTCTACTTTCATGTGTTTTATAATTGTTAGTTTGTACTTTGAAGCATATTTAAGTGTTCCAAATGTGTAGAATGAGGTTCATGCAGCTTTGAAAATAAAATAATGTATATTGAATCTGTTTTACATTCTCCCTTCCTTCTTCCATGTGTCTCTTTTTGCTGACTTGGTATAAATTATTTTAAAAATGTACTTTGACTTAAAGGCTTGAGTATTTATGTTTTACAGTGTAGACAAAGAGCATTCCCACAGTTAATTCTTGCCTTCTTTAATACATGTTCTGAAAAGAAAAATCTGATTACATTGCAGAGAATAGATTGCTTATGTGAGCTCAATACAGAAATTCAGTTCTTGAGATATGAAGTAGAATTATAAAATACAATCTTTTAATAAAGTGAATGCATTTGTAATGAAGAGATTGATGTGAGTGAAGAGAAATGCTTTATGTTCTAAGCTTTTTCATGTTGATGACCCCAGAATATAAATACTAATCAATATTGAAGTTTGTTAAAAACTAGAAAGACCTTTAAAAGAAACTCTCAACTTTATTTAAGGTCCATAACCATCAAATTACAGAGACAAAAGATAAGAGTGATGATGGAGAATGTGACGGCAAAGGAAGATGAGAGGAGGTTGTGGAAGTCTCCACTCTCAATTTAGGGGACAAACCCCGGCTGGTTACTGTTTATGTGAGAGTTGATCCAGTCTTGATATTCAGACACTCTGATATACAGACCAGAAGTGTTATCACAGCTTGCATCACTAATGCCAGACTGGTTCTACAATTCTTCACAAACATTTTATTTATTTATTTGTTTGTTTGTTTGTTTAAAAGAAAATTCATTGTTGAGTCGATTAAGTAGTTTGGGTGTATTAGCTCTAATATAAGTGAAATAACACAAATTCACGTTATCACAAATTTAGCTTTTTGCAAAAACAAATCAAGTTCAATTTGTACTTTGAAATAAGTGTCTCAAAGGTGTAGGTTATAGGTTTAATGCAGCTTTAAAAATAAAATTACATATGAATTATTAAATAGAATGTTTTACATTCTCCCTCCTCTTTCATGTCTTTTGTTGTTGTTGTTGCTCTGAATGATGTAAAAGGCTTGAGTAGATTAGACACAGCACATTCTCAAAATTAATTCTTATATTATTTATTAAAAATTATTTTATTTATGCAGTGAATTGTAAATGATTATAACAAGTTTTAAAGGAAAAAGATCTAATTACATTACAGAGATCAGATTGGTTATATGAGCTCTGATTACTGAAATAAAGTTGAATATAGTGAATGCAGCGCATCTGTAAAAAATCCCATCAACTGTGGCTCGCCAGTCTCAAATCTCAGTTCCCACAGAGATGTGAATGATTAAAGGGAAACTTTTATTTCCTGAATGCTTTGCAATCTGCATACATTTGTGCCTCAGATTTTGGCCAAATATCAAATCCACACCTACAGTAAAAGATTATTGCAAACTAGAGATGTTTTAAAAAAATAATGAGCTGTTTTACAAACCATACTGATGATTCTACTATTTTAAAGGTGCAGTGTGTAAATTTTAGTGGCATCTAGCGGTGAGGTTGCGAATTTGCAATATAGAGAAGCTACAGTGGCCAACACAGGACAAAGATGTCGTCGTCTGAGACAGAAGAGAGAAGCCCGTCAAGCAAACGCGCTCTGTAGAGCAGTTGGTTTGTCAGTTTAGGGCTGCTGTAGAAACACGCTGGCGCAAAATGGCGACTTAATATGTTAGGGGACCCGCGGCAGAGATCGTATTATCAAAGAGTATAGAACCCAAGAGGCGACACTTTGATACTTTTTGGGTAACAGCCACTAGATGGCGCTCCGGTAGCGCGGCCGCCATTATGTGGTGAAAATACTAACTGGACCATAGAATCCTTTTTACAGTCTATGGAGAATACTGGCTTGACTCTCGTTCGTTGAACATTCATACAGACAGTGTACTGTAAATTGCTGTGTGAACGGGACATTTCGAGACTCACATCTGTAAATGCGGTTGTCAATCCCAAAAAATGACTGTGTGAACCATCTATATTTTGTATATTTATATTGTTATATAAATTAAATATTATTCACTATAATAATAATGATGATAATAATTTCCATGTGAATTGCCATTAAAATACCATCATTCTACTTGGTTTTGGCCTACATTTTGAGCCAATCCATAAAACTGAAGGTGGCTGAGCTCAAATAAAGAGCTGGAGGAACGGGTCGTGGAGGTTGTGTGGGGTCATGGATGAAGTCACGTGCACTTTGTTGAATCACCATAATTCTATGCCAGTCTTTATAATGCTGTGCCAAATGACACCTGTTAAGTTACATTCCTTTGGTAGTTTTGGTTACCAGGTTAATGCTATTCAAGTTCAAGTAGTCCCAGTATGTGTAGAGATAAACAAGGAAATAATATGTTGTTCCACACAGTACCACAGTGCTAAATATAAAACATATCATGAGAACAAAATTGTAGTGCAAAAGGAAATAGATTAAAACAATGCAAAAGAATTCACAGAAATGTGTATCAAGATACATCACGATGAACTGAATGTTTTGGGACTTTTACACGTTTGCAAGTTGCGTTTTATGAGCAACTATCGTCGTTCAAAAGTCAGTGCAATAGATTTTACAATAGTCTACAGGTTTTTCTTTTCGTTTTTGGGATTGATGTGTTAAATAAGATCATCATCATCATCATAGTGTTTATGTTCTGTTGTTTGTTATAATTTATTTTCACACCCACACATAGTTTTACCCATTAAATATGGCTAAAAAGCATAAACGTTTTAAAATGTTAAGATATGTGTTTCCTAAATGTAAGATTGTCCTTTATGTAAGATATGTTAGATTTATGTGTCCTAAATTATAGAATGAGGTTTATGCAGCTTTGAAAATAAAAGTAAACAATTGGATTACTTTTACATTTTTCCCTTCATTGTTTTTTCAGAATTTCACTCTGACTTGATCATGTATGCTAACACTCACTTCAATACTTTACAACAGATAGAGATACAATAAGGAAAAAGCATTCACAAAATAATTCTTGCATTTGTATTTTGTTTATTCAACACAGTAAATAATTGGTTCCAGGAAAATACAGGAAAATACAAACGATCACATTGCAACAGGTGCTGGTTTATTTTAATAAAATCGTATTAAAAAATTAAATGCAGTGCGCTTGTAATGAACCCTGTCAGTAAATGTTCTTTATTAAGAGATTGCTGAACTATATCAAAGTTTTATGTGTTTCTTTATAAACATAATTATGATACCAGAATCTAATCAATACGAAAGTTTCTATCAAAGAAGAGATTATAAAAAGAAACACCTATTTCACCTATGAATGTGTATATCACAAACTGTCATAATCATTACAGAGCCATATCCATAAAATTATCATGACTCACACAATCTTTAAAAAAAGTGAAAGAAGATGAGAGGAATGATGGAGAATGTGAGAGCAAGAGAAAATGGGAAGAGGATGATTGAGCCTCCACTTCCGATAGAAAGAATAAGGGGGAATGGGACAAATCCAGGCATGCTGCTGTTTGTGTAATAGCTGATCCAGTCCTGATATTCAGACACTCTGATGTATACAGCAGGATATTCAGGTAGACCACATCCTATAGAATACACCGCAATTCCGGACTGAATCCACTTGGAGCCCTGCTTACTGACCAGTGGACTTCCTTGGTCTCCCTGCAAAGACATACGTGTTTTTTTTTCTGTAAAAACCATCAGTGTTGTTGTTGATGTTGTTACCATATTTTTTACGATTAAGTTCATGCAACCATGGCTGCCTTTTTTTTTTAACTGTAAATTTTACAGTGTAGGTATGATGGTAGACAAATGGATAAAGATCTGTGTTGGTATTGTAGTAAAATGACCCAGAAGATGAAATTACAGTTCTGGTCTCTCAATTTTGTAGAGAAAAACATGTGCTTTCGATAAAAAGTGCCTGATAAAATGTCTTACCGCACACGGGGCTTTCCCTCCCTCATTAAAAAATCCAGCACATATCAAGTTGTTTGTAATAATGCCTCCATAGGCAACATCACATTGAAAGTTGTTCACAATAGGGGTCTCCACCTCCTGCAGTATGGCTGGAAACTTGAATCCTGTCAATTCTGTCACACAAAATAAATATATAGATTAGTGGAAACATAAAATGCTTTGTAATTTCTAGCAAATTTTTGTGACACCTTCTGATTTTGAAGCAATGTTCCTCACCATCGGTACCGATTGTTCCCCATCCCGTGACCCAACTGTCTGTACCATCAACAAATACACTACCAGCAGCAGCCAGACACACTGGCTTAATGTAATCAGTGAAAGTCACAGGTGAAGAGAGCTGGATCAGAGCTAGTTTTTGGTCAAGACTGTTGTATTTAGGATGTTTGATGATTTTAATCACTGTCCTGTTTGTCTCATGTGGGTTTGAGCCATTTTGGGTCAGACGTCCCAAGTACACCACAAGGTCAGACGCAGGGGTGCTGTAAATTCAAGAGCGAATTTTATTAAATACACTATTATCCACAGCTATCCAGGCTATATGATACTTGGACAATTAAAATTCATAAAAACATATTAAAATTAACTTGGGCACTCCCTACCCCATGAAGCAGTCAGCTGCAGACAAAACCCATTCTTTATTGATTAGAGACCCACTGCAGAAATCGAATCCAAAGGATACACTAAAAATGCTGGCTTGCCACGGCCAAGACCCTGTTGTCGCATCCTGCCCTCCAACAATCTTGGTGTTGAGGGCGGCTTCGCCACATACTGATGAGAGAAAAGATAATATGAGAATTCCCTGTCTACTCAAAAAAGTACAACACATTCATAACAAAACATTCTGAACATGAGTTTGAATTGTAAAAACTTACCATCTATTTGACCCAGAGAGCCTATATTGGAGAAAAAAAAAGAAAAGACTCAGTTCTTTGTTAAAGTCCTGTTGATATACATTTTCAGATCAAAATTAGCTATAAGCAACAGAAATGGAGACTCCAAAATATATATTGTACAGGACCGATAGACTAAGTTCATGCAATTTGCATGAAGTGAACTCTTATTAAAATTTACAGAGCCGATAAACTGATAAACTTGTAAATTGAAAAAAGATTATACATTTACAAAATAGAATTACAGAGTATTGCTAACAGTATAAGCCCTAAATATATTAAAATGGCTCTTCATTTATGTGAAAATATATTAAAAAAATGAATCTACAGTCAACTATCTGGTAAATATAGGCTAATAAATGTTTCCAAAAAAAAGTAACTAACTTTAACGAATAATTTTGCACAATAGCTGATCAATTTCTTTTATATTTAACAAGGACGAACCAGGAACTAAAAAGTAACCAGGTTTCATATTCAGCAAATATATTTACTATATAATTTACATAATATTTTGATGAATATTTTATTGTTTCACTTTTGCAGAGTTTTTTTGTATTTGATCAGAAATTATTGTTTTAATAACATGATATTTTATAGATTTTAGATGGCCAAGGCTATTCAACAGTCACCAAAAAATCACATCAAGTGATTTTTTGAATATTTATTTATTATTATTCTCTGACTTATTCTTTTGTTAAATTATTATTAAATTTTTCTTGAATTAAGTGTCCATTTTCAAACATATGTTTGTGCATATTGTAAACTTTATTAATATGTATTCAATTCTATTTCAGTCAGTCATTTAACATATTTAAAAAAATAAACAAGTAATTTAACAAAAGCAAATTATTTGTAGATGTACCTGCTATGTTGAGCAGTATGGCTCCAGCCACACAGAAGACTGTGTTAAACTTCATACTTCTGTTCTGGTGAGTGTTGTGACTGCTGTTTCTTCTTCTGTCAAGTCTCTAATGTCCTGTGAGATATAAGTACTCCTGTATTCATCAGGAGTTTTGTTTCCTCCACCCCACCTGATGTTTTTCCCCTGGAAGTTGTTGGTATTTACAGTGCTGAGACCAGTGATGATCAAAACACATCACTTTATTACTATCAGACATTTTAGGATTTTTGATTTAATATAATATTTACAGTATATACTGGGAATAAATTAATTGCTTATTGTCCTATTACAATGCCCCATGTTTTATGAACAAAGAAAATGTTACTGTGTAACTAATTTTGTCAGCAATCCTGAGAGTGAAAGCTGCTGTTAAAAAAAACCTTTAAAGTTTTTTTTCAAAGAAATTGAATATGGGTTTATAACTGCCATTTAATAGGTAGTTAGCCCTTTGTTCCACTCAATGTGCTGCTTTTATTATTATTAATAACAGTGCAGTTAATTATTGCACCTTCACCCCTATTTCACACGTCCTTGGTTGAGTGTGTCATCTCTCAAAAGCAGGAGCATGTTTACAACACATTCCTCACATTTTTTTTCTGAAAAGTCAACAAATTGGGCTCTGGTCTACCTATATAATGGCATGTTAATTATTTATAAATCACAATATCGACATTTCCTTTATTTTTGATCGACCTTTTTATTCAACCTTTGTCAATGGAGGCTATGATAGACAGACAAAGGCTACAAAGGTTAATGGCTTTAATTTGACATTCACAGCTTCTCCATGGCCTTATTCATAAAATACAAGCAGAACTAATTTCTATGTAAACTGTATTTAAATCCATTTGTGCATAAATTGTTGCATTCAATTATATGGGAAAGTTTACTTAGTAGTTGTTTTTTTCCCCCCTCTCTCTGGTTCTTCTGGTTCTTCTTGTGTTTCATGAACAATGTGTGGATGGCATATGGGTGAACACCCAGCACATGGTTTACTATCTTTGCCAAGTGATACATGCGGGAAGTTAATGTTATCTGTTGGGTGTGCACATGCGGTATTCATTTAATAATGAACGGAATGCTGTCTGGATATGCATTTCCTGGTAATTGCTTCTGCAGTATGGGCACTTGTATGTTTCTGAAAAAAACCCAACAACTACTAATAGCATAATATAAATGTCAATATTATTGCACTTCTTTTCTTGTCGGGCCATGCCAAATAGACAGCAGCATCCTGGGGCAACCGTAGGGAATCATCTGTGATGGTGAAGCGAGTGACTTGATGGCAAGTACCTATTAACTGACAGCAAACATTAGATTCTGAGGAGCCGTGCCGATGCACAACCCACGTAAAGATGATAATTCCACAAAGAACTGCAAATCTTACGGACTTTAAGCTTAAACAAATTTCTAAATTTGGCATTTTTGTATCTAAAATAGTCATATATCATATTATATAACTGAAGCTATGAATAATGTGGTGAAAATAATCCCAGAATTCAGTCGTATGGATCTTTATTCTTTTCCCAGATAACATTTACAGGCCCCTTTTACACTTGGCATTAAAATTCTCTGTGATTGGATCACAATCTAGTTTCACTTTACCACATTAAATGCCAGGTGTTGATGCAATGCGTTTTCATTAGATTCAGCCATGAATATAATATGTAATGAGACTACAAACGTCACTTTAATGGACTGGGCCCTTAAAGCAGTATGTTGCAGGTTCTTTCTTTTTGTCTTGCGATGTGAGATGGTTTGCCAACTTGGCTCCAAAAGATGCATGTGCAGAACTTCAGTTGTGAGTACCTAACTGACAACAAATACTTTTGTTTGCCCCTTTAGTTTTAAAATGGCATTGTATGATTATGGTATGATATGATTTAGCAAATATATTTAAAGAACTTTTATATCTTACAATTAACATAAGTGCTTTGAAGTACCCAAAATATCCATTGGGTGGCACTATATAATTGTTTTTGACAATATAAAGGACCGCTGGAGGCCTTTTGTCTCAACAAAGGTAGAAATATTGTACATAAAGGAACAGTAAATTTTTTTTTGTCAGATTTTAATGAAAATCTGTGATTATATACTCAGCCTCATGCATCCTAAACACGTATGACAAAGTAAGAAATGAATTGATCTAATCAATGAACAGATTGTCACACTTGTAACAGCTACTTAAATCATAAAAAAAGAATTTGTATACGCATGCATAAAAAGGACATCACAGATTAACAATATCACAACGAAACAAAGCAGTATCAAACTAATTTAAACATGCCGATCTTTATGTGCATTATTGAGGTAACTTTTTTTTCAGCTCTGTTGGGAACCAATAAAGTTAGGCATTGTTCATCACATTTCTGTGGTAAACTGTTGTACGGTAAATATAGTGTGTTTCTGTGTGCACTGGTATGTGTATAATCTCAAATATGCAGGCCACAGGCTGACATTTCTGATATTCATTGCTAAAAACAAAAATAAGAAAGCTGTAGTCAAAGAAAGCCAAGAGGAGTATAAGACAGTGGATATGTGGCAGCGTTTGCTTTCTGGTGTCCATGATTTAATTTCATGCATGAAAGAAGAAAACCACTAAAATGATTTCTGATACAGGAGTGTCACTCAACTGATTCAAAGTGTAATTTTTGTTTTAATTTTTCACACATTAGTATTATTCTTGTTGTGTTAGT
This sequence comes from Anabarilius grahami, assembly GCA_003731715.1. Taxonomy (NCBI): domain Eukaryota; kingdom Metazoa; phylum Chordata; class Actinopteri; order Cypriniformes; family Xenocyprididae; genus Anabarilius; species Anabarilius grahami. The sequence continues at coordinate 1,816,513 of RJVU01053643.1, read as the reverse complement.
AATATATTCCCATTTGCTTTAAAGGTTAAAATGCTTTTATCTTGCATTTTTCTAATTTAATACAATTTATATTACAAAGGTTGAATTAAAATATGAACCTGATTTCAGAATGTCTAAGTATTTGAATGCTTTCTTTTGATTTATTAAGAGAGCAACACTCAAGCTGCATGAGATCAACAAGTTTGTGTAAAACCTGATGATCTTGTTCTCGAGCATTAAGATGATCCAAAGAGCATTTTTAAAGTCACATGATCTGTCATGTGAAATGTGAATTGAAATTGTGAATTATTTTTCATCATTTTCCATCATAATTTTCCATTTTTAACTTTCTCTAAGATGTTCTCTTATTTCCAGGTTTAAATTAGATTTTGAATCCCCAATTAACAGACTTTTGGACCCTTCCTATCCACCTTATTTTTCATGTAAGAGCGGGCGCAGCCATTTCTAAATTGGATATCATACGTTTCCAGTTATTTTTAGCTGTACAAAACAGCTTGTTATGCTGCTTGATATTGCAAAATTATATTTTTTATTACTTCTTACCATATTACTATTACTTTATTATATATACAGTCATTAATTCTAAAAACACTGGTTTTACCATTTACTGCACTTTGTTATTCTGCTAGTTATTTACCTAAAGCAGCTAATGAATCGCAAATCAAACATTCACAGAAAATAACTTACTTGTGCAGTGCAAAATAAGGTGAATACAAATATGGTGAGCTAAATTCTGCAGGATGCTGGCCCTCCACACCATTAAAAAAATAATTGCTGGTAATAAAAAAGTAATAAAAAAGTAAGTCACCTGGTTGCCTTAAAATTTTGAGTTCATTGAAATTAAAAATTCATTCAATGAAGGCGATTGGTTTAATCAACAGAAACTCAAAATATTATGTTATCTGAACCACTTTACAGTTTTTTTTTTATTTGCTTTGGTACTATTTTCACAAGTAAGGTTTATATTTTCAAAACTCTTAGTACAAAACTCCAAATTGATCACACTTGTAACACAGTCATTCAAAACCTGATCTCATGCTTTCATTCTAGTTGCACAAATTGTCATTCTACGTAATCACTGTTTCAAATCACAAGATCATTGTGATATGTAATGAGAACATTTGGTTTAATCACCGAAACACAACAGTATGATCTTCTTTCAGTTTAGTATCAAGTTTAGTATCATAGTGTCTATAGAAACTATGCCTATAGAATGAATGTCTAGAGAAATCTATATGTGTGCCAATTGATTAATTGATTAACCATTAAGTTCATTTGGATTAAATAACAAGACAGATGTATTAAACTGAACGAAAAGTGATGCAAATGAAAATTTTGATTGTAATAGCATTATGAAAAGTAGTTACTGTGAATGAAACATTTATATAAATGACACTTATTTTGTGCTGTGATAAGGATACTTTCTGATTTTGTGTATTGTACTAAAACAATTGAAAATATGCTGAAATGTTTGAAAAAAGTGCACTTTTGATAATCTGTTGTGAGATCAGTACTAAGAGTTTTGAAAATGTACCAGGTGCTTGTGAAAATTGTACCAAAGCAATTAAAAACTGTAACTACTGAAGTTGATTTGACAAAAGAAAAAATGTTGTGATAATAAATCATTTAAATAAATTTTTTACAGTCCAGGAACATCCCTGATCAAAACAACCTTTTTTCACTATAAAGAACCTTTTGTGGAAAGAAAAGATTCTATGGATGTTAAAGGTTCTTCATGGATCCATCAGTGTTTTGTCCGTTGTTGAACCAGCGAGTGTTTTCACTGTAGCAAACTTTTGGAGGCACGAGAGTTTAATGAAAGCGCTGCATATTCCCTTCAGTGTGCTCCCACTCTCCGGTTCTCTCACTCATTTCAATGCTCCTCTCCCACAACGATCACACCCACCACACAGTAACACCTCAAACACTGTAATTAATCAAGACGCGTGCCGTAATCAGGAGGAAGAGAGGCTATTTTTAAAAGCCCTGTCACTGCGGGCACATTGAGAAACAAGATGAGAGAAAGAGAGAGAGGAAAAACAAGACAGATTCATTTATTATGAGTGAATTTGGCTCTGAGATATCAAGTACAACATTTAGCTCAGTGTCTTCCATCTGAGCTGCTTGTATCTTCACACCAACTTTATTAAATCTGTTCAAGTCTGGATGAGAAAAAAAATCAATGAAAGGTGGTGATAAGAGGAATTTGGATACATGAGCTTTCTGCTGCTAAAAGAGTCTTTTCTTCCTCTTTGTCTCTCTCTTTATCTCATTTCATGATATTCTATAGACAATCTTCAGTCTTTCACAAACACAATTGCCTCAAGACTATAAAGCAGCTAGTTTATCAGTGGTTTTTCAACTGGTGTCCTTCAATAGTTACCTTAAAAAGCTACTTTTTTTTTTACCTGATCTAACCCTAATGTATTTAGGACGACTGAGTTTAAGTTGACTTGAAATTAAAATCTTTCAATTTAGCAAATTTTTAGATTAACATTTTTTGTATTCTTTGGACAACAAATGGTGACCCAACTCAATAACATAACCGTTTAATGCACAGAAGATGTCCTTGAAATCAAATGCAAAAATAAAAGTTGTATATGATGTACAGTATTTACAGTTTAAGTGATTGTTTTCAATTGCATTTGAAGCATTTTCATGCATTCAGCAGCCATTAATTCATCACACTAAACATATTTGGTTCATGGTTATTTCTATATTCAAGTTAAATGTAATCTCTGGGCTGTAATTTCTTAACCTTGCATAGTTTTGTTCTTGGTTTTCAAGGATGAGTGCATGACATGCAACCTGCCAAAGTGAACTAATGTGTGCCATAATACTGTAGTTTAATTGCAAACATGACCTTTGACATTCACAACAAAAGATACAGTAAGTGTTTTATATTAAAACCTGTTATTTTAGTGTTTTAGTATTTATTAATATTTTGAATTTGCTTTATATTTTGAAACACCTTTATTTTCAGTTTTCGTTTTATTTTTTCATATATATATATATATATACAGGTCCTTCTCAAAAAATTAGCATATTGTGATAAAGTTCATTATTTTCCATAATGTAATGATAAAAATTTAACTTTCATATATTTTATATTGATTGCACACCAACTGAAATATTTCAGGTCTTTTATTGTTTTAATACTGATGATTTTGGCATACAGCTCATGAAAACCCAAAATTCCTATCTCAAAAAATTAGCATATCATGAAAAGGTTCTCTAAACGAGCTATTAACCTAATCATCTGAATCAACTAATTAACTCTAAACACCTGCAAAAGATTCCTGAGGCTTTTAAAAACTCCCAGCCTGGTTCATTACTCAAAACCGCAATCATGGGTAAGACTGCCGACCTGACTGCTGTCCAGAAGGCCATCATTGACACCCTCAAGCGAGAGGGTAAGACACAGAAAGAAATTTCTGAACGAATAGGCTGTTCCCAGAGTGCTGTATCAAGGCGCCTCAGTGGGAAGTCTGTGGGAAGGAAAAAGTGTGGCAAAAAACGCTGCACAACGAGAAGAGGTGACCGAGCCCTGAGGAAGATTGTGGAGAAGGACCGATTCCAGACCTTGGGGGACCTGCGGAAGCAGTGGACTGAGTCTGGAGTAGAAACATCCAGAGCCACCGTGCACAGGCGTGTGCAGGAAATGGGCTACAGGTGCCGCATTCCCCAGGTCAAGCCACTTTTGAACCAGAAACAGCGGCAGAAGCGCCTGACCTGGGCTACAGAGAAGCAGCACTGGACTGTTGCTCAGTGGTCCAAAGTCATTCGGAAATCAAGGTGCCAGAGTCTGGAGGAAGACTGGGGAGAAGGAAATGCCAAAATGCCTGAAGTCCAGTGTCAAGTTCCCACAGTCAGTGATGGTCTGGGGTGCCATGTCAGCTGCTGGTGTTGGTCCACTGTGTTTTATCAAGGGCAGGGTCAATGCAGCTAGCTATCAGGAGATTTTGGAGCACTTCATGCTTCCATCTGCTGAAAAGCTTTATGGAGATGAAGATTTCGTTTTTCAGCACGACCTGGCACCTGCTCACAGTGCCAAAACCACTGGTAAATGGTTTACTGACCATGGTATTACTGTGCTCAATTGGCCTGCCAACTCTCCTGACCTGAACCCCATAGAGAATCTGTGGGATATTGTGAAGAGAAAGTTGAGAGACGCAAGACCCAACACTCTGGATGAGCTTAAGGCCGCTATCGAAGCATCCTGGGCCTCCATAACACCTCAGCAGTGCCACAGGCTGATTGCCTCCATGCCACGCCGCATTGAAGCAGTCATTTCTGCAAAAGGATTCCCGACCAAGTATTGAGTGCATAACTGAACATAATTATTTGAAGGTTGACTTTTTTTGTATTAAAAACACTTTTCTTTTATTGGTCGGATGAAATATGCTAATTTTTTGAGATAGGAATTTTGGGTTTTCATGAGCTGTATGCCAAAATCATCAGTATTAAAACAATAAAAGACCTGAAATATTTCAGTTGGTGTGCAATGAATCTAAAATATATGAAAGTTTAATTTTTATCATTACATTATGGAAAATAATGAACTTTATCACAATATGCTAATTTTTTGAGAAGGCCCTGTATATATAAATTAATTTAATTTTTTATTTTAATTTTATATTATTTTATATATTTTATTTTATGTTATTTTAGTATTATAGTATTTATTAATATTTAGAATTTGCTTTTATTTTCAGTTTTCATTTTAATTTCATTTAATTATATATACATATATAAAATATTATTTTATTTTAGTATTACTATTATAGTATTTATTAATATTTTGAATTTGCTTTTATTATCAATTTTAATTTCATTTGATTATATATATATTATATATATATATAATTTTATTATATTTTTTATGCAATGGGAAACATTTCCAATTTTTGTTTCAGTTAAGATCTATTTTTCATCTAATAGTTTAATTTAGCAAGTGCCAGGCGTCCCAGCAGGATCTCGTGTTAGAGACTGATGGCATCTTTAATCACTAAAACACTGTACTAGTATTTAGTGTCAGTCTAAGTCTCTGTAACACTAGACTGTGTATTCTGATAGATCAATGACAGTAAATGGTGGTACAGATTATTAATGGGGGTATTGTTTATTAAGCTTTCATGTCAAAATGTCAACTAATTATTATATGAATGTGCCTTTCATCCCATTCTTTATCAGAATCTGTAAAATAAATGGTAGCACTGTATTTTACAGTCCTGTTCCCCATGTATATATGATGTACTTGTTACAGTAATTATATTAACTGGGTATTAACTTGTTATATATTATTAGGTAATATATTACCTAGTATTTTCATACACTGTATGTACATGTACTGTAAAATAAAATACAACAAAATAAAAAACATAAAATTGTCTTATTTAATAACAAAATATTCACTTGAGTGATCTAAAAATCCAGATAATTCAGATCAGTGCTGAGGTCCAAACTGGTTGATGTATTATAACAGAAGATGTCTAGCCATCATCCACTTAGTGTCAGTGACTTTTTGACACAGACATCTCTTTCTCTTACACACACACCCTGCGGCATGTGCCTGGCTATATGGCCATTATCTCTTTTGGTTGCTATGGTAACCCTACCCTGCGATTGCAGTCTTTAGGTGGTGATGACACTGTGTG
>RJVU01053643.1:1734888-1795818 GCA_003731715.1 Anabarilius grahami | reverse complement strand
AGTAAATGTCCTTTTTCTTCTTCTTCATGCAAGCATATATAGGTTTCAAACAGGGTTTTCAGTAATAATAAAAGTTAGACCGCTTATTTTCACATGTTGTTAAATTGTGCTGGCAAGGAAGTAACCATGACAACACGATTGATGATTTTTGTGCGGGTGCGACAATAAAGCACAAGTTATCGTGTATCACTGTGTTATGACCAAAAATATTCGTGTTTGTTTAAACTATATTGTAGGTAACGGACTTTTAGAATAGTTGCGCCCAAAATAGCTACAATTTTCGTTCCACAAGTCGAGCCCCCTCACGCTATAAAGTCATTGTATAATTCGCATAGCTACTTTTACAAACATAATGCAGGAATACATACTCTGCTTTTTATGAGGTAAAAACGTGTAAACACTTCAATGTAAAAAAATCACAAGCAAAATGACCTCAAATACAAAAAGCTACGTAAACATGAATAAATACATTCTCATTTTGTAAACGTGCAGCTGTATCTCTGTCATTTTTGCTTCAAGAACAATTCATCCACATCGCCTTTTCTTCCCAGAACACAAAGACGTAAGTTGCATATCTTCCTGCCTCCCAATCTGAGGACAATTGCAGGTGTCACCCGTGGCTAACTCAGTCCGATCATCACCGCCTCGACGTCTTTGGATGGTCTCCGGTCCTTGACCAGAAAGTTAATCATACTTTCGGACTTAATCATGAGGTTGCAACCGAGAAAGAAGATCCCGAACATCACTGTGAGTGAAAGAACGCACAACACCGCGATCTGCACCATGCGCGTAACGAACAGCTTGCGCTCGTCATGAGCGAGAACTAAAGACCCGCCACCGTCGTTTGCGGTCACCTCGCTCCCGTTACCCGTGCAGCAATCAACTAGTGTCCCCGCGAGCTCTTGACTGCGGTTGAGCAGAACGCCGTGCGTAAACACCGTGTGGTTGAAAAACGTTCCGTTCATCCTGAGGGGAGACGCAGAACACTGAAGCTGAAGACAGTCGAGACTCTTATGGCATCAAGTCACTTTCTGCAACTGCCTGTTGATTCGGGCAAGTTTCGTGAGGAGAAAAAAGTAATAAAAGTATCTCCTAAAATCATTTGGGATTGTTCATGCCACCAGTTTATACGCAAATTGGATAAAAAGTGCCCCGTTTCTGTTGCGTTCTCTCACACTTGGCTGTCAGTAAGTAATTTTACAACCACGATCAACGCCCAATCCATTTGCAAAGCCAGTGCAACTCAGTTGAGACCTGCGCGCAGGTTTCGTGTGTGCGTGCGTATGGTCCATGTGTAAGGGGGTGGGGGGCCGGGAGAGAGAGCGCGCGCCTGATCAGCCTGGATGTCGCCAGGGAGACTGTTCTTTGTCAGAGCTAAGAGAATGCTCTAATCAATGGGATTTGATCCAGTGTGCAAAAATGTCAACTCATGATCGGTCTGGAAAATCACCAGAAGCCCACGCCTTGAGCTGGACGCACCTATATGATATTTTAAAGAAAGTGATTTTTGAAGTCTAAGTCTTTCTTTCTCATCTTGACATATTCAGGCTCTGCGTTTATCCCAATGGACATCACTTTTTTGTATTGTGTTTGGATTGAAGCCAATTGCACTTTTTATAAAATAAAAAACTTAGGAAATGAAGCATGGCAGTCTATGACACAATACCTTTCTTAATGCCAAACATATTAATACTAGTCAGAAAAATCTTTTTTTTTTTTTAAATGGAACCATTTATTGAACTTTTAGACAAAATATTGTAAAGAATTATTTAAGAATTATTTGTTTCTTGTTGAGTATCATATTTGACACATCAAGCTTTTATGGCTTGACTGATTTTACTTCATTTCACATCCTCAGTCCCTGGTCCGTGTGGCTAATTGTTCATATTCCAGATAATAATATCAACAAATAGGCATGCTTTCCAGTAACTAACAATGTATATGTTGCAGTAATTATCGATCCTTTATCGCTGTTTTACTGCATATGTTCTTGAACTGAATTGGCACCTACAGCCAGTGTTGGGGTGTAACGCATTACAAGTAAAGTAATCAGATTACTTTTTTAAAGTAACGAGTAAAGTTACTTTTTCAAACCAGCAACACAAGTTACTTCGTTTCCACATTTATTGACTGACACCTCTCCCGTCGCCATGTTGAGAGAAATTGTGAGTAATGTGCAGCAGCAATGTTTGCGCTAGTAAATATGATGGTTATTGTATTTCTGGACTAAATGTGAGAATGCATTAAGCTCATCTCACTTGCACAAAAAACAGATTCAGTATTCCTCAAAATGAATAAAAACAGTTAAATGAAAACTATTAAGCAAACCTAAAATCATTAAAATGTTAAATACATTATTTATGTATTTTAATGTCACTTTATTAACCAATGTCTTTGCTGTTGAAATTCGATGATTAAATTCAAACATACTAAGCAAAAATGACTTTAGTAAAACATCAGATTTGTGTTTCTTTATTTCTTTCTTTCTTTTTTTTTTTTGCTGAAATAAGAGTGTTGAATGTCCTTCCCCTGAGTCATTTCACTTTTGGTGTGAAAGGGCCTTTACTTTTGCCAAAGAGAACCTTTTTTTTTTGTTATTAAAAAAGCAAACAAACTACCAAGTCAAGCCATGGGTAGCGTTTCCCAAAAGCATAGTAAGCCTAAGTTGATAGGAGAACCATTGCCACCAATGGAGCTATGATCAACTTAGGCTTATGATGCTTTTGGGAAACGCTACCCTTGTTAGAAAAAGTGACACAAAATTAACATAACGCATTACTATCCATAAAAAGTAACTAAGTACCACAATTAGTTACTTTTTTATGGATTAACGCAATATTGTAATGCATTAGGCCTACTTTTAAAAGTAACTTTCCCCAACACTGCATATGCAGAAGTGAAATTCAAAAAGGAAGAGAAAGAACTTTTTAGAATTATTATTGGAAGTGTGTTTATTGTTTAAGTATTAATTAATACTCGCAGTGGTAAGTAATTTCTTATTTTTTCAAGAATTATCAAAACAAAATAGCCAATAAAACATAGCCAATCCAATATCCTAACCAGCACATTGCTCTCAAGAAGGATTCTGTTTTTCTGTTAACAGGTAATGTTCAAGTGCTTTTATGACAACAGAGCAGCAGCGAGCGTGTAAAGTTGTCCTGCGGCAAGATAAGTTGTATACTAATTTCCTAAGGACTGAGCTGAAAAAGTATACTTATATATAAGTATAAGCTTAATTTGTATTGATATTAGGACATCATCAGACTTCAGCATCAGTTGTCAGCCATTTGTGGTTTTTGCGCATAGTAAACAGAGGCTGAATCACCTATAGACCTAGACCTAAGGCTGTCTGCCTTTTCAGATAATTAATGTTACTTTGTGAAAGAAATTCTAGATTTTTTTTAAATTGTGAATTCCTAACCGAACAATTATTCCTTAAATGCATGTAGATGACTTTATCACAACAAAAAAAAAGAACACAGTTTGTCACATCGAATGCATCATTTTTGCTACCAGACAGACGGACAATATGTGTGTTGTTAATGAGAGTGTGACTGAGAAATTAGAGGAAATTTAGAGGGAAAATGTGTGAATGTGTTTAAATCACTTGTCTAAAGTTAAGAGTTTCAAATAATTTTAAAAGTAGCTAAATTAAATTAAAAGGGCTTTTTGGAAAAAAGAAGTTGCTAGAGTAGTCAGAAATTTTGCTTAATGTTGAAGCAGAATCGCTCAGTCTGCATCCTTGGAATGAGGAAGAAAGGAAGTAGGGAAGAAGGAAGGACAAGTGCTTAATGGCACAACCTGAACTGTGTCTGAACTGCTCTACATTGTTTTGAATGCTTTAGTAAACTACAGTCCGATCCTCTATGAGGATACAACACAGATCTTATCAGATAATCAAACAGAGCAAGAAGCAAAGAGTGGTTGTTTGTGATATAGTATGTGTTAAGAGAAAGATTAAATGCATGCTTAGGGCCCCCAAAATCCTAGGGCTGGCCATGTCTTTCCAGAAAATTGTATTAGAAAAAATTCATGCTGTCGTGTACAACAAATATTTTATAGGTAAAGTGAATGGGTGAACTTTTTAAACAACTAATTTTGTCAGTGTAAAACAAACTATCCCAGTTATGGAAAATTAAAAGTTACATTTAAAGCTTCAATCGTGACACCCACCCAGTTTTTACTGAATCAAATAAATAACTAAAACCCATCTTATTAGAAAAATGAACACTTGAATATACATTATCATGATAAGAGCTACCTAAAATCACAGAAACCATTTTTTGGGTGTGTGTGTTTTTTCTTTTTCTTTTTTTTCATAGAGAGGGCAGGGATTATGACCTTTACTGTAAACAGCCACCAGGGGGTGAAATGATTTGGCTTCACTTTTCAGGACTTGTGTGGCAGACTTGGCAAAGACCGACTACAAAGCAAAGCCATGCAACACCAGAAGTCGAAAATACTTCTGCTACTTCTTCATTTGCTGCTGGTCGACCATCATGGTCTTTCTGGTGGTGATGCTTGTTGACCATCAATGCTGGTCTTTTCCTACACATGGTTTTCAGTGTAGATGTCACAAAAAGTGAGAGTTTAAAGCACCAAGGATTCAAATTGTACAGCTATTTATTTCCTTATTAATTACAAGTTGTTCAACAGTTAATTTCATAAAGCCTGAAGAAAACTTTTCCATGTCAGTATATCAGAGAAACATAAATATAATTATGGTGTTTCATTGATTGATTGATTGATTTTTTAGCATGGCAGTAAAAATGCATCTTCATTTTATGGTAAAGAGCTGCTCAGACATTCTGCCTAAAACTACTTTCCTTTTGTGTTTTTGGGAAGAAAGAAAATGATTCTGCTGTTGTGACTTTCAGTGGAAAGTAACATAAGATGCTCTTCACACGTCAATACTGTCACAGATATAAAACAGTGTGAACAGATCATGACAGGAAATAAAAGCAAAGTCAAATCACAGAGGCTAGTATCATTTTGCAAGCATTATGAAAGCATTTATTTGTTTTGCATGACTTAGTGATCAAAGAAATAAATAACAAGGACAGGGTTACTAAAGGAAATCTGTTAAAGGGTTAGTTCACCTAAAAATAATGTCATTAATTACTCACCCTCATGTCGTTCCACACCCGTAAGACCTTCGTTCATCTTTGGAACACAAATTAAGATATTGTTGATGAAATCCGATGGCTCAGTGAGGCCTCTATTGAGAGCAAAGCCATTGAAACTCTCAAGATCCATAAAGGTACTAAAAACATATTTGAAACAGTTCATGAGAGTTCAGAGGTTCTACCTTAATATTATAAAGCGACAAGAATACTTTTTGTGCGCCATAAAAACAAAATAACGACTAAACAACTATCTAGTGATGGGCGATTTACATTATTTTCATTTTTGGGTGAACTAACCCTTTAATGTTATTCTATCATGCCACCTTCACGTTTAGAGCAAGCTGTGTACAACACAGTCAAAATGCTCAGTTGGGTTCAGAANTTCATTGATTGATTGATTGATTTTTTAGCATGGCAGTAAAAATGCATCTTCATTTTATGGTAAAGAGCTGCTCAGACATTCTGCCTAAAACTACTTTCCTTTTGTGTTTTTGGGAAGAAAGAAAATGATTCTGCTGTTGTGACTTTCAGTGGAAAGTAACATAAGATGCTCTTCACACGTCAATACTGTCACAGATATAAAACAGTGTGAACAGATCATGACAGGAAATAAAAGCAAAGTCAAATCACAGAGGCTAGTATCATTTTGCAAGCATTATGAAAGCATTTATTTGTTTTGCATGACTTAGTGATCAAAGAAATAAATAACAAGGACAGGGTTACTAAAGGAAATCTGTTAAAGGGTTAGTTCACCTAAAAATAATGTCATTAATTACTCACCCTCATGTCTTTCCACACCCGTAAGACCTTCGTTCATCTTTGGAACACAAATTAAGATATTGTTGATTAAATCCGATGGCTCAGTGAGGCCTGTATTGAGAGCAAAGCCATTGAAACTCTCAAGATCCATAAAGGTACTAAAAACATATTTGAAACAGTTCATGAGAGTTCAGTGGTTCTACCTTAATATTATAAAGCGACAAGAATACTTTTTGTGCGCCAAAAAAACAAAATAACGACTTAACAACTATCTAGTGATGGGCGATTTACATTATTTTAATTTTTGGGTGAACTAACCCTTTAATGTTATTCTATCATGCCACCTTCACATTTAGAGCAAGCTGTGTACAACACAGTCAAAATGCTCAGTTGGGTTCAGAAACAATTAGCATGTGGATCAAATTGTAATTTCCACAACAGTGCATTGAGGGCAACAGAATGATCAAAAATAACAGTAACTCTCACACACAGTGATACACAACATTACAGATTGCAAGCATCAAGCAAAATCTTCTGTTTAACAAGCAAGAGAGAAGGATGGATAACAGGAAAGGTGAAGTGTGAGCCACCTATAGAGGAAAAGAGTTTATATCCTAGAGGAGATCTGAGCACTGTCTCAGGCTTCTATCTCATGCTCAGCATGTGATTTTTCTCCAGCATGCATCTCATCCTTTCCTCCATTCCCACTTCCTTTAATGGACTGTAAAAATAAAGGTAAGTAGAGAGAATCCTGAGAGCTGGAAAGAGAGAGATTTACAGAGTTAACCTGTTTCATAAAATATTCAATTGTACAAACAGCGAATGAGCTTTGCAGTTTCAGCGTTGGATGTTATAAAGCATTTGGCCAAATAAAAATTCAGGGGCATGCACACATAAATTTGTGCACAAAAACATGAAAAAATGTTTTTGTCTAGGTTTCTCTATTTTTTATAATCATTAACAATTTACTACTATTTACTGTTTCTCTTTTATTCACTTTGTTTGTTTTTAGAGTGAATTCTATTTTTGCATAACTGCCAATTTTTTTTTAAACAATGTACAGCCAAAATGTTCTGGCTATCTTATTCTGTTTTTTTATTCTGCATATTTTATTATATGTGACCAAACTGTACTTTTTTTCTTTCTTTGCTGTTGTTTTGCACAGTTAGTTTTTAAAATGCTTCAATTTACTACTTTATCGGATCTTAATCATTCCAGTAAAATATTTTCATCTCATGCAGGAGTGAAATATGTTGTGAATGCAATTAACATAGCTGAGGTGAATGTTTGACATGCTTTTCAGTAACATTAATATGGCCACTAGATGGTGGCAAACAACTGGTTCAACTTGGGTGGAAGGTGTGGTTATTATACAGCTTTGAGTTATTCTTTGAACAAAAGTCTTAAATATTAACTAAACAGATAATACAACAAACAAACACACGAAAGGAATACATGGGAAAATAAAAATTATGACCCAAATAATGGTAAATGCCCCATATTTAATGGGCTGTTTTTAAAAGTTTTATTTGTTTTAGACAAAACAAAGGAAAAACAAAACAAAGGAAGCTGCCGGAGAAAAAATAACTTATTGAATTCTACACTGTGCCTTTGATTAGCTACATGTGCATGTAAAATGAAGAGGCCCCATGTCATTCAGACCTTACGAAAAATAAGTTTATTCAAGTGTGCTATTAGTATAAAACTTTTAAACTAAAAATAAAAAAGTATGCTTTCAGTCTACTTTTTATGTAGGCCTACTTCTCAGAAATATACTTAAAACTGCTCTAAAGTATACTTGACTTACTGACAGAAAAGTCTAAGTATATTTGCCCATTCTTGTTCTCAATCTTTTGATCGAGATATACTTAAAAGTGTAGCTTAATTAAGTAAGGGTGTTTTCACACTTGTTCCTTTTCAGGGGCCTGAGCACGGTTTGCGTAGGTCTAATTTTTGGCCAATATGTGAACACTCCAATCAAATCTTTACAAACAAATTTCTTGGTAATTGAATAAGTTAGTGAATGGGACCATAGGGTCAGCCATCAAACACTGATCCAAAAAGCAACAGTATGAACACAAAGAGGTATGAGACCACATTCCTACTTAAGTGGACCAAAAAAGGATCTGAGTCCTCTTTCAGGGACAGAGACAGTGTGAGAACTGAAATAGTTCAGAATCTCCGGATCAAAACACAGGCGAAGAAGAAGCAGAAACAAGTGAAAGAAGATTGCTTACGCAAATGAAAAATAACGTGATCATCAAACATTAAACAGCATCAAAACTGCCTAACGTTACTGAATAAATGTCGACCCAGGATGAGCTATAGGACTGTGAACCTTTGGACGCAATCTACTTCATCTGTTTTGATCATCGTTCTGAATCCGACCCGAATGTAGTCTTTGATAAAAATGCGATTTTCAAAGCTTTTTGTTTAAAATGTATTTTTTTTTTTTTATGTATTTAATTTTTTTTATAAATAAGACTTACCCACATTCAATTGTTGATAAAATGTGCACGACGTCATTGTTTTCACAGATCCTTGTCTTTGTTGTTTACATGAAGACCGTTTTCAAAACACTTTGCACTTTTAAACCCGTTTTCAGGCACCCAAAATGCAGTTGTCATGTAAATGCATAATGCATTTTGGCTGTTCATTTTACACGACAGCTGCGTTTTGGTGGCCTGAAAACGCAAACTTTTGAAAACGGGTTTCAAAGTGCAAGGTTTTGAAAACGGTCTCCGTGTAAACAACAAAAAAGCGAATCTGTGAAAATAGTGTCGCCATCAAATGGCCTGACAGCAGAATACAGCATTTTTAGTCATTTTCACGGATTCGTATGAATGGGGATCGTTTTGACAATGGTGTCGTCTGTACACGGAAAACTCAAAGGAAACATTTCTCCGTTTAAACGTACCCTAAAAGAGGGCCAATTTAGTCTCAAGTAGTACTGAAACAGTACACTTAAAAGTATACTTCTAGTACATTGATAGTAGTATACTTAAAAATATACTTGAACTTTACTTTAGTATACTTACTAAAATGAACTTGAAGTATAGCCTATCTATTTTTTGTAAGGGAGTTCTCACATGTTGAGTCTTATATTGCCTGTGGTTGCACATTTCCTTGTGTCTTGATGAAACAGATTGCATTTGCGAAATGCTGAAACACATTAGGTCATCTGTCCTTACATGTCTCGGAACGGTAGTTTCCACTCCCAGTTTGTACATTAGAGAATCAGAGTGGAAACAGTGTTTCTACAGCAGGAGGCCCTCATAAATTTGGTTCTGTTAAAATGGGACTAAATTTGATGGAAGTTTGGATACCAGTTTTACTTCTAGTTTCCTCAGCTGCAAGTAAGTTTGCCTTTTGTTATTTGTTGTTTGTTTAGTTAATGACACAAAGAATGTGAAGAATGTGTATGTGCTGCAAACATTTTTTTTAATTACTTCCCGCATTTGATTACTTTTTCACTTGTTTCAACACAACTGAGAGGCTGTTAAATTAAACTTGAAAGAAACACATTTCTAAAGAGTAGAAAGAAACTATTTAAAGTATGTGTATGAGATTAATGACAGTCTTGTTACTCCAGGCTCTAACATTTGCACTTCCAGAGGAGCGAGTACCTGTAAAGAATGTCTGTCGATCCATCCAACCTGTGCTTGGTGCTCTCAGGAGGTAAAGTAATAAACACAGTTTCATCCATGCATAAATAAACACACTCAATTGGCTGTTTGAAATGTCTCGCTCTGATTGTTATCAGTATGTGTACGTGTGTGTCTGTTAGATCTTCGGAAAGGGAGGGTCAGGTATGTCCCGATGTGATCTCAAAGCCAGTCTCATTCAGTCTGGTTGTGGCGTGAAGTTTATTGAGTTTCCAGTTAGCAGTATGAGGACCCTAGAGGACGTACCCCTGAGTGACAAGGCAAGGGGTTCAGCCAGCGATATCACTCAGATCCAACCCCAAAAAATCCACCTAACCCTCAGGCCAGGTATGCTATTTCAACAAAACAAACGTGTTTATTACTGATATATGCTCCCTGTATATAATTAACGCATGTTTCCTACTGCAATCCAATTATATATTTCTCATTGCATAGTTTTTGGTAAATTCCCCATCTTTTCTTTTCTTTTCTTTTCTTTTCTTTTCTTTTCTTTTCTTTTCTTTTCTTTTCTTTTCTTTTCTTNATATGCTCCCTGTATATAATTAACGCATGTTTCCTACTGCAATCCAATTATATATTTCTCATTGCATAGTTTTTGGTAAATTCCCCATCTTTTCTTTTCTTTTCTTTTCTTTTGGCATTAAACCCTGATACTATGATCTTGATCTTTGGGATCCCAGAGAAATTATTATTAAAACTATTATTTTATTATATATTTTAAAAAACAATAACTACAACAACAATAATGAGAAATTCAATTTTTGCAATTTCTATCCTTTTTTCACAACAATGACAGTAATACCAACGCAATAACAACAGTTACAATACTTTATTATTATAAATGTTGTGTTTAAATTTTATGATCTTAATGTTTGGGGTCCCAAAGGAAAAAACATTTTTGAAATTATTATTTTCTTATTTTTTAAATAATAATAATAATAACAACAACAACAAATTGTCACTATTATTTTACTCTTAGTCTGACCAAAACAAAAACCACTAGACCAATATTATATTTATCATCATATTTATTAGAGCATGTTACTGAGTTTGAGATTTCAAGATCTTGTACGATCTTGTACGAGCAGAACAAATCATGAAGTTTAAACATGATATTTCAATCTTAAAGTATATTTTGTGAGCTAAATTGGTCTTGGTGTCTCTCAGGCCCCAAACAGATCATGCTCTCAAAGAATCCATGTCAATTTCTGCTATTAGGAAACAGAAGTCTTACTCCTGGTTTCACAGACAAGGCTTAAGACAGTCCCAGACTAAAATGTTTGAGCTGTTTTAACTGAAAGCAACCTGTACTGAAATATCTTAAAATATGTCTGTGTCATTGTTTTGTCTCAAGATGCACACCAGTAATATTCTTTTTTCTAGAGTATGTATATAAAAAATACTTAAATTCTCTAATTGAATTAAGGCCTAATCCTGGCTTAATCTAAGCCCTGTCTGTGAAACATTTGTCTTTAAATTTAGATAGTTCTAACTTTTACTTCCCTTCCATTTCTTTAAGGTGATTCAAAGAAATTCACCGTCAATGTGAAGCAAGTATCTGATTACCCAGTTGACCTGTACTACCTGATGGACATGACCAATACCATGAGGGACGACCTGCAGAAGCTTTATGCACTTGGTAATGATCTGGCCACTGCCTTACGTGGCGTCACCAGTAATCTGCGCATGGGATTCGGAGCTTTTGTAGACAAACCGCTCTCACCTTATATGTACATTTACTCTGAAGAAGTCATCAGGAATCCTTGCCATAGGTAAGCTCAAGTTTATTTCACATTGGCCAATAGAGAAGCAAATGACATTTGGAGCAAGACTAAGTTTGGTGATTTCTGTCTCCTTGCTGTGTTTGGATTGTTGTAGGTCTGTTGAACCCTGCCCACCGCAATTCGGCTATCGTAATGTACTGTCTCTGACGGAGCAAGTAGAGCGGTTCACAGAAGAAGTGAAGAAACAGAAAGTGTCCAGAAACAGAGATGCTCCTGAGGGAGGATTTGATGCTATCATGCAAGCAGTAGTATGCAAGGTGACACAAAATGCACACACAAAGAAAAACTGACAATATTCATCCTTTACACAATAAGGACGCTAGTGGAAATTTAAAAAAAAAAAAAATCTGAGTAAAGTTGTTCTATTTGTAGTTTCAAAGCCCAAAGAAAAGCATTTTGAGCTACATTTTGATTATTTGTTAAGAAAAAAGGACATACAACATAAACATTATGCATCAGGGAACATTAGCGGTCGGTCTACAAATGAAACAACTCGATGATATCCTTTTACTCTCAAATTTTCTCTTAGTTTGTCTCATCCATTTCATCCGTTCTCTTTACCATTCTGTATGACCTTCTTTCTCTTTGTACCAGGAGAAGATTGGATGGAGGCCTGATGCATCTCATTTGCTGATCTTCACAAGTGATGACAGAAGTCATTTGGCTTTGGATGCAAAGCTGGCCGGAATCGTTCAGCCCCATGATGGAGAGTGCCACATCAATAACAACAATGAATATGACAAGTCCACTATACTGGTCAGCCAACATATATATATATATATAACGTTTCAATAATGAAACAAATTAATCAGTTTATCAGCAAAGATATATCAAATCGATCAAAAGTGACAGTAAAAACTAGTAGTAAAGGTAAAAGTATTTCAAATAAATGCTGTTCTTTTGAGCTTTCTATTCATCGGAAAGAACTAAAACCACAAAACAATTAAGCAGTTAAACTGTTACATTGATAATAATAATAATAAATACTAAGCAAAGCTTTGTTTTTTAAAAACAGTGTTTACAAAGTGCTTTACAGAATAGAAATACACAAAGAGACAAGAAAACATGCATACACATATACAAATAAGATAATTCATTGAATAGAAATAAGATAATAAATTGCATACAGACAAAAATCACATAGTAGAAATGAGATAATAAAATACAACAAAAAAAAAAGTTAAGGAAAGTAAAAAAATAAAATTACATAATAGAAATAAGATAATAAAATACAACAATAAAATGAGTTAAGAAAAGGCCTAATGTGTTTTGAGATACTTTTTAAAAATGCACAGTGATAATAAGATAATATTAAGAAATGTTTCTTGAGCATCAAATCATCATATTGTGATTTCTGAAGGATCATGTGATTCTGAAAACTGGAGTAATGATGCTGAAAATACAGCTTTGCCATCACAGGAATTTGAAAATATATTAAAATTTTTGATCAAATAATGCAGCCTCAAAAACATAAAAAATATATTACTGACCGCAAACCTTTGAAACTATATACAGTATATATAG
This sequence comes from Anabarilius grahami, assembly GCA_003731715.1. NCBI lineage: Eukaryota > Metazoa > Chordata > Actinopteri > Cypriniformes > Xenocyprididae > Anabarilius > Anabarilius grahami. The sequence goes on along the minus strand of RJVU01053643.1, from coordinate 1,782,960 downwards.
TTTTTATGTGTATTTGTAGGACTATCCTTCACTTGGCATGATCACGGACAAGATATCTGAGAATAACATCAACCTCATCTTTGCTGTAACCAGCAATATAATGCCACTATATAGAGTGAGTTTCTATATTTTTGTCAAACATATGCTTACAATACGTTTGTGCATAACATGCACACATTTACAAACACATTAATGGGAGTTTTTTATGTTTCCTGCATTCTCACAGAATTACAGCGAGCTGATTCCTGGCTCTGCGGTTGGAGCGCTCTCCAAAGACTCTGGAAATGTTGTGCAACTCATTCTGGATGCATATGCGGTAAATCACTTTGGCAGGAATTAATACAGCCTCCGATTTGTGAGAACTTGTTAGTTATGAGAACAACGTGTTCTGTTTTGCTTTGATTTTTTATGTGTTCTTTGATATCTTTAAGTGTTTCAACAAAATAACCAGATTTTAGCTTTGCAAATACATAGTGTCCAGAGTCAGTGTTGCATTACAAAAATTCATCGAAAGTATACATAATTTCATTTCAATTTTAGTAGGTGGTATGCCACTCTGAACACTCTTGTATTTTACCATTACAAGCCAGTAGGGCTTAAACTCAATTAAAGGGAGAAGTCAGAGAGGTTGACCTTTGATTTATGTGCCATTTGTCTTTGTAGAAGATCAGGTCTAAGGTTGAGCTGGAGCTGTTGGGTGTGCCAGATGAGTTATCTCTATTCATCAACGCAACATGCCTGGATGGAGAGGTCATTGCAGGTGTCCGGTCCTGCGGCGGACTCAAAATTGGAGATATGGTCAGCACCCGATGCACTCAATTATATAGTTAGCAACTATATAGTTTATGTACCTGTCAGTAAGGTTCAATTTAAACACTATTCGTTCTGTAATAAAAGGAATGAATTCACATTTGACAGATGCTTTTATCAAAAGCTACAGATATTGCATTCAAGCCATGAGTTTTATCAGTTCATGCATTCTCTGGGAATCGAACCCATAACCTTAGCATTGCTAGTGCCACAATTCTACAGTTTAAGCTATAGGAATATGCTCTTCATCTTACTCTCCCATAGGTTTCATTTAACATTGAGGCAAAACTTCACGGCTGTCCCAAAGAGAAGAGTCGGACCTTCATCGTGAAGCCACTGGGCTTTAAAGACAGCCTTCAGGTCACTGTGGACTTTGCTTGTGAATGTGGCTGTCAGCAGTCCTCCGAGCCCGATAGCCCGTCCTGTCACCACGGCAATGGAACGCTGGAGTGCGGCGTGTGCCTGTGCGATCCGGGCCGACTGGGCTCTCGATGCGAGTGCTCCGAGGGCGAATATAATCCCAGCCAACAAGACCGCTGTAGCCCCAACCCAGAGACGCCGGTCTGTAGTGGACGCGGAGACTGTGTGTGCGGCCAGTGTGCCTGTCGCTCGAGTGATTTTGGGAAGGTTTGGGGGCCGTACTGTGAATGTGACGACTTCAGTTGCCTCCGTTCCAAAGGACAGCTGTGTTCAGGTAAAGTTGGACACAATGGCCTTGACTCATTGTATCTGGAATAACTAAATAAATAAATACATTTAGCATTGCGTGTTTGTAAATGATTACACAGCTTTTCGCTCATCGCAGAGACAGTGTTTCACCATATTAGGTCAAAATTTGATCCACATTTGGAACCAAAACAGCGACTCAGTCTGACTTATGCTTGATTTATTAGATGTTATGGAATGATGATCTTCAGTTTTGCATGTCTGTACACATTACCTGCTCAGAGTGCCAGCAGCCTGAAGCCTGTCACATGATTTAGGTTGCACACATCATATTCTCTCTTCAGTTAAACATTGAGTTAAATGCATGAAATAATGTATTGTCGAAAATATAAGACTTTGAGTAGCATGTGTGATAGGTATTGTTAGTTAAACGCTTTTTAGTTTTTTTAATAGTTTGATTAGACAATAACTCAATAGCTTAGAGTTTATATATGGGTGTTTGAACTACATTAAGAATAAGAGTCAGCAAGTATAGCCTCTGGGTATAAATAAATGAAAATATATGTACCATTAGACATGCACACAAACATGTTTTATGGGGACTTTCCAAAGACATATACTTTTTTATACTGTACAAACCAGGAGCACACACACATACACACACAAAATGAACAAAACAGTGCACAAACCAAAGACAAAGATTGGTCTAATTTGAATCTGAATAGTCTGATTACTCCTTGGCTAACTGCTAGTTCTTAAGACTTAGTCTTAACATAGTGACTGTGTTTATGCAACTGGCACCAGTTTGAAATGTTCTGGTTTATGCTTCTCTCATGAATTCTGTGTGTTGAAATGAATATGATAGATTGGGAAATGTTGGGCTTGGTCTCACAGACAGGGTTTATATTAAGCCAGGATTACTCCTTAGTTCAATAAGGGCATTAAAGTAGCTTTTATAAACGTGCCCTAGAAAAAAACATTACTGTTGTCTGTTATCTTGAGGCAAAACAATGACACTGACATATTTTAAGGTATGCCAGTGCAAGTTGCTTTCATTTAAAACAGCTCAAACATGCATTTAATCTGGGACTAGCACAAGCCTTGTCTGTGAAACGGGGGGTAAATGTTTTAGTTTAATGTTTTGTTGCATCAATAACACTATGTTGGTATTACGTAACACCATTTTGTATTTTGTCAGAATTATTTCATAATTCCTCAGAATTCACACGCTTCCTGTGCTTTAATTTAGAATATATACATTTACATGCACTAATTGTTCAAAAGTTTGGGGATTTCAAGATTTTCTTTAAAGAAATACTTTTATTCAGTATGGAATTGTAAATAAAATCAAAAGTGAATCAAAATCAAAAGTGACAGTAGGGACATTTATAATATTACAGAAAAACATTATTTCAAATAAATGCTGTTCTTTTGAACTTTCTATTCATCAAAGGATCTCAGTGTCACAGTTTCAACAAAAATATTAAGCAGCACAACTGTTTCCAACATTGATAATACAGTTTTTTTCTTTTTCTTTTTCTTTTTTTTTTTTTACAATTGCTAGGATACATTTCTCAATACTTAGGTCACTTTTTCAAAACTCTTCACACAGTGAGCACAACAGCAGTCTATGTGGGATAAACTGTGGATTATTTATCAATGCTTTGGCACAAAATACATTTAATGGTGACATCTTTCAAATTAAATGAATTATTTTCTCAGTTAGAGACAAAAACCACCAAAACTCTATGTACCTGCTTGCCAATTTGCACTTTTACATAGTCTTTTCAGAACTGTTAAACTAAAGTTGAAAATAATACAAAACATAATACAAAAATTCATAAGACAGAAATTTACTTTCTATAGTAATGCCATATTGAAATATATTCTGAATCTAAAAAATCAAATACTATCAAAGCATTTAGATGTAACAGAACACCTACACAGGTGTTAGTCTTTCAATTTCATTGGCATCTATACAAAAGGGGAAAACTTAGGAATAATTTTATACAGGATTAGGTAACATTTACTGCAGTGAATTATGAACATTAGAGAGTGTCATTCTTGTTTCGTAAAGATATTTTACAAAAGAAAACGTATAATGCTACCTGTTTTTTATGGTATAGAATCATAGAGAATCATTTTGCAACTGTAGTCACTATGAACGCTGCAAGAGCTGCTTGTAGGTTCTTTAGAATTTCTGCTTTCATGTTCCATTGAAAAAATGATAGCTTATATTCATTTTCAGAATTTTCATTTTGGGTGAATTGTTCCTTTAAGGAAAAACTTCACAATCACCTTCAGCACTGTCCTGAGATTATTTTCCTATAAGGTCTGAATCTGTTTGTTGTCTCTGTTAGGTAATGGTGAGTGCAACTGTGGGTCTTGTCACTGCAATCCTGGATGGTCCGGCGAGAGCTGTGACTGTTCGACCCGCACAGACACCTGTATGGGGGGTGGAGGAATGCTCTGTAGTGGGCGTGGCCACTGCATGTGTGGTGTCTGTGAGTGCACTCAGCCAGGAGCTTATGGATCAACCTGTGAGAAGTGTCCCACCTGCCCAGATGCCTGCACCATCAAAAAGTGAGTGAGGATAACGTTCAGATGTTAGAAGAATCACAGAACACGATGAAACTTCTTCGGAGTGACATCTCAAACAAAATATATATATTGTGACTTAAAGGGTAGGGTTAAAGTTTAGAATATTTATGTAAAAATCAATAGACTATGGTATATCTTTATTTAGGTAGCTTAATGTTTGTGTGTGGAGTATGTTTACGTGCTTTTTTTCTCTTAACTGTTTAAAGTGGATTTCTGTGTGCATCTGCAGGGAGTGTGTGGAGTGTAAACATTATAAGAGAGGGGATCTGTTTGAGAAGAACTGCAATCACGTCTGCAGAGATGAGGTTGTGCTGGTGGATGAGCTGGGTAATCTCGACCTCCAACCAATCCACAATACATGCCTCCCAACCACAGTAGCCTATATAAATCCATTTTTAAAGTACACTAAGGATTTTGAAAGAAGTCTTTTCTACTGTACTTACCAAAGCTGCATTTATTTGATCAAAAATATAGTAATATTGTGAAATATTATTACAATTTAAAACAACTGTTTTCTATTTTACACAGTCAAAGTATATAAATCTAGTTTTATAGTAGGCCTATATAACTGCAATATTTTGATTTGTTAATAATGCCATTATTTACCTTATTCATTTGGCTATATATGTGACTTAACCTTGAGTTTTTCATGCAGTATATTTTGTTCAGTTTTTGTTCCTGCTGATTTAATAATCTTCTGTTCTCTCCAGTCTTTCATGAGAAGAACGCAGTGAACTGCAGCTATAAGGATGAGGATGACTGTGTTCAGAACTTCCAGTATTATGAAGATGCCAGTGGAAAATCCTTTCTCTATCTTGTTAAAAAACCAGGTGAGAAGAGAAAAGGGGCAGAGAGAGACAATATGTGACATGTAGCTGTCAAACACTGCACATGATAATAAACTCTCTGTGCCTCTGTGAGAGATGGGTAGATACTGGCTGTACCTCTCCTACTGTCACAGATTCTGTCGTTGAGTCTGAAATCGAAGTATACTAGTATGCGAAAAACAGTGCTCCAAAAGAATAGTATGTCCGTAAAGTCAGTAGGCGAAAAGTCCCTGGATGACCTACTACTTCCGCTGAGATTCTGAAGTGCACATTCGATGGATGCTTTAGTATCCCATGAGGCCATGGGAGAGGATTTATAAATGACAGTAAAGCGATGCAACTGATGCTAGTAGGCAACGTGACAGTAACAACATGGTGAATATATGTCACGGTGGCTCACACACGGAGACGAGAGACAGATCCAAGTGCAGGTGTTTTTATTAGGGTAATCCAAAATCGTAGTCCACAAACAAACATGGGTCAAAAGCCAGGTAATCAGTCCATCAAAAAACAAGAACAAAACACGGGAACAGGAAAAAACACGGGAACAGGAAAAAACACGGGAACAGGAAAAAACACGGGAACAGGAAAAAACATGACAGCTGGTTGTAATGATGTGATAAAGGGATAATGAGTCCGGCAGTGCGTTATGGGTAGTGTAGTCAATGGGTGAAAGAGTCCAGGATGGAGTGCCCTCAAGTGGCAGATAGGGCACTCACACTATTGATCGTGACAATATAGGCGTATTGCATGCAGATTTATTCAAATTCCAATGTAGTACCTACACAGACAGTTTCTGTGTTTCTTTTTAAGGACTCTTGTGTTTCCTTTGTTGTCATAGTTACTGATTTGGTTTCCCTCATTACTGACAAAGAATACACACTAACAAGAAGCAACACTTAATAGAACGCTCCATTGCAGCAGCAGCCCTGCATTTCCGCCATTTTGTGGTGAAAGCGACTCGCAGTCCACTAGTTTCTATGGCAATATCAGCTGCTTTGTTAAAACAAAACGTACATTAAAGCTGAAATCCAACCTGAATGATGACAACACAGAATAAAATACTATCACTAGTGATCATCAAATCTCTTGAAACCCAGTCAGTTTGGGTTAAAATTCTTTGAAGTTCAAGTATTAGCATTAATTAATACCAACATATGAAATTAAATGAAGGACATGCATCAGAAAAATTGGGAATGTTGGACAATAAATATATGAATATAACAGCTTGATTTTGCAGTGTTGTCTAATGTCTGTTAAAGCAAAAGTGTCCAAAAGTGGGAATTATGCGATAACGGACACAGCAATGCATCATGTTAACATCAACATTAAAACGTACAATATAGCCTATTTCAATTCAGATAGTGGAGTAATACTATTACTATTACTCCACTAGGTCTGATCTATATTGTTGCAAATATGATGATCTTAAATGTATTAATAAATGTGTAAAGTTGCATAAAATGGAAATACTCAATAAAGTAGGCTAACTACGTTACCTCAGATGGTTGAATGGTTGGATTCCAAAACATATATAAGACAATACAACATTTACTGTAGGAGCCATACAATTTACTGGTGACTTAATTAAAAAAACTGTTCTATTGCACTTCTGATTTGGCAGTGAAATTCGCAGATTTTGGGTGCGTAAGATGTGAAGGATTATGGTCCAGTTAGTATTTTCACCCCATAATGGAGGCCGCGCTACCTGAGCGCCATTTAGTGGCTGTTGCTCAAAAAGTATCAGAGTGTCGCCTCTTGGGTTCTATACTCTTTGTTACTGATTATGCTCACCTGTGTCTTGTTTGGTACCTCATTTGGCCTTCTGTATGTATAGCCCTCAGTTTCACTTGTGTTTTGTCTGTTCTTGTTGCATTATCATGTGATTTTCTGTTTCTTTTGCATTTATCCTGTGCTCCTGAGTGTTTTGTTTCTTTTATTAAATCTAAACTGCTGCAATTAGATCCTCATCTCCTCTCCATGTTTGACCACACCGTGACACTTTTTTTTGACAGAATAATATATCCTGAATAGATCAGTTCAAATGGCAAATGAATATAAAGTATGATCCCCCCCTTAAGAATAAGTCTTGTAATTGCTGATTTGTTTTTTCTTACAGTCTGTCAGGATGGTCCTGATGTCTTGGTGGTTGTCCTGTCGGTCACTGGTGCGATCCTGCTGCTGGGTTTGGCTGCGCTTTTGGTGTGGAAGCTCCTTATCACCATTCACGACCGTCATGAATTTGCCAAGTTTGAGGAAGAGAAAGCCAAGGCTAAGTGGGAAGCGGTGAGACATGCATTTAGACATTTTTTGTATGGTGCAAAACAAATCATATCTTGTTAAGTGTTATCAGCGTCTTGCACTAGTCTTACTTCCTCTCTCAGACCTTCCAGCATGCTCCAGTCTAGCCATGTTTAGTCTCTGACAAAATATCACCTTCACCTAAGAAAAGGTCCTATATAGAATCTTGAAGGGTTCTGTCCTGCGCTCCATATATAGAACCTTTTAGCGGTTCCCATCATGGGATCATTTAATGGCTTTAGTTTTAACAAACCAATTTTGTTTTTATTCTTTTTTTAACTTTAATTTTTATGAATTAAACAGCTTATAAACACACTGTATCAGTGGAAAAAAATTTAATAACTGTAAAACATGAAAGTTATGCAATCATGTGACATTTCTCCTTATATAGAACCTTATTGGCTTAAAGAGTTCTTTTAAAACTGTGTCATAAACCCTGGGGTTTTATATAGAAGAACCCCTTTGAACCTTTTTTTCTAAGACTGTAGAATCATAGGAGTGTAATATGACTTTGATGGCAACTTTACAATATGGTCACATTGGCAAATGCATTAACATGCATTAACTTTATAAAACTCTCTCACTTGTCTTTAAGGCTAATAATCCGCTCTACAAAGGAGCCACCAGCACCTTCCAAAATGTAGCATATCGTGGCAGTTAAGAAACCACAACTGCTTCTGTCAAGAACAACTACTGATCATCTCTACAACACATCTCAGCCAGTCACAGCTGGTTTCACCCAGGCTTGTGACTATTTAGAATTGTGGTGACTATTGCAGAATGTATACCAAAACATTTTTATTATTATTATTAGATGATTAAAATGGTCCCATTCAAAAGTTTCTCGTCAGTATGATATATATATATTTTTTATTCAGCAAGGATGCATTTTAGACTTTCAACGTTCTATTCATCAAGAATATAATTTAAAAATCATGGTTTCTGAAAAATAATAAAAATTTTCTAATGAATTATATGGCACTGAAAACTAGAGTAATTATAATTTCAAATGATAATAATATTTTACTATATATATATTTATCAAACAATTGCAGCCTTGGTGAGCAGAAGAGACTTTTCTTACAGACCCCAAACTTTTGAACAGTAGTGTATATTTTGGCCAATGAAACAATATTTTGACTGACTTTTTCCTCCATTGTAATGTAAATATTGTGATAATAAGAATACACTTTAATCTTATATGAATGGTTCTGTGTGAATAAAACAGGATTAAGCTCTCAGGAGTGACAATTATAGTTACAGTGTGAACATGGTCAGTGTAACCTCAGTTGAAAATATTAAATGATTCAACAGTCCAAAGTCATTTTTTTTTCACTTATACCACAGTTACCTCAATGGTGTTATTTTGTTAATAATAAATATTGTTATATATGCTAAACAAACAGTTGTTTTATGTTATTAATTATGCAATATATGACAATGCTATAATGCTGTTGTGGGATTGGTGTGACTTTACGTTTACACGACAACGAAGGACTAAAAACGGAAAAGCTTTTCCTTTATGTTTTTTGAGTACAGACGACAGTGTTGTCAAAACAATTCCTGTTCACACGGATCTGTGAAAATGATTGAAAATGCTGTATTGTGCATGCCAGGCCAGTAGTTGGCGATGTCACTTAGTAAAGAAACACTATGCGAAACCTGTTTTCAAAAATTTGTTTTTAGTCCACCAAACGCTTAATTTTTAAGCATGCATTCTCAAGATGTAATTTTATTTTTAAAGGTGTGTATAGGCTTTTTCTGGTGTTAAAAGACTTACTTGTACTTCCTTTATTATACATAAACAGAAATATCAGGTCATTTACTGTATTAAAACGGTCCACTATTTGTCTGAGCATCCCAAACATAGTCAGTGACATTACTGTCTGTTTGGTTGATCAGGGGCAGACTGGGAATGTGTCTGAGGGTATGTTTAAATGACAACGATATGCTTAAAACTGAGAAGTTTTTCCTTTGATTTTATTGACCATTGTCAAAACGATCATCATTGATATGAATCCGTGAAAATGACTAAAAACACTGTATTCTGCTGTCAGGCCATTAGATGGTGATGAAACACTATAGACTGAACATGTAATATCCATGTGCATGACGTCATCGTTTTCACAGATTCGCGTTTTTGTTGTTTTACACCGAGACCGTTTTCAAAACCTTGTACTTTAAAACCCGTTTTCAAATGTTTGCATTTTCAGGCACCCAAAACGCCATTGTCATGTAAATGAACGGCCAAAACACATAAAAAGAAAATGGTGTCTTGTAAACAGCCCCTAAAACCTGTCTGAAAACAGTCATTATTTTTGCAATTCCATTTGGTGGCACTATTGGTAGTGGAATTACACAGGTCCACTCGAATAAAACTTTTTGGGAGGTTTTGACAAATCTAATGTTTACAATTCTACAGTAATTTTCAGAGAGAGAATATTCTTTAAAGTTTTCTGATGAATGATTTCTAAGATCTAGCTTATTCTAAAGTAATTAAAGCTCTAACTTTGTTACATGTCTCTGTAGTAAGTGTCACTTTGTATAGAAACATTTTTTTTTTTGTCTCACAATTGTCGTCTTCTGAATATTAATTTCCGTATGTTCCAAATTTAAAATGCTCAGTATGTTTTTGTTTGTTTGTTTTGGTCAGGTTAATGTACGGTTTGCATCAGTGTTAATGCATTATAGGGTGAATGTGATTTCACCAAGTACAACATGTTCCTGTATCAGCCTTATTCCTGGAACTACATTCCAACTAACCAATCATATTTGAGGGACAGGTTTAGGTGCCTCTACATCAGGGTTATTCACCTATCATTTCCTTCTGATTTTAGGAATAAGTTAGGATTTAGGTTTAGTAGGACTATGCCTTCACATGCTCTTGGAATTATCGTAAATACGAGTTTCCTAGGTAAAAATTGCACATGAACGCCCTCCCATTTCAAAACTTGAATGCGATGAGCTCGTAATCACGACTTCAGAAGAGGGAATTGTCAAATTTCTGATAGCACGAGAAGGCGCATAAGTTTGGACATAAATGTTGTTCCAAGACCAACAAAAAATATTGATCCAGGAACATGTCTTTACTTGGCAAAATCACGAGTGTAACAGAGGCCAGACGCCTCATCTGACACAACGTAATTTTAGAGAACTGGACTGGTTTGCCATTTACGGTTCTCTGTCTACAACAAACAGTTTTCAAATAAATCCCTTTTATGATGAAACGGGTATGTGAAATGCTCTCTTAGTAACACACACACAGTTTGCCATTTAGAATCCTTTGATCCTTTAAACAGGAGGTAATAAATGCTGTTTCATCCACATACACAAACAAACACGCCTGCAAATGACTCACAGGAAATGTACTTTTGTAAGACACTACTGTGTTTGGACATTAAAATTGCTTTAGACACAATTTTATTATTCACTTCCTCACTTCAATACAGCTTCACTTTATTTGCACTGTTTGTATTCAATTGTTGTATTTTAAACTACTTTTAAAAATGATGCTTTATCTATTTTTTTTGTGATTATGGTATACGTCTATAATTCCTGTTTGTCTATTATCTAAAATTTTACAGTAAATAAAAACTTAAGTTCCGCACACAAAATTCTTGAGTCTTTGCTTTTTTGAGCTGCAAAGTTTGAATCACATCTCACTTTATGGAAAGCAGCTGTTTGAACATTCTCCTAAAAATATCCATTTGTGTTCCTGAAGAAAGTCATTTGTGGGAGAACTGTGCATTTAATATTAGAACATTGATTAAACAATACTATCAGAATGTAATATCAGAACATGTCACCTTCTGTGAAACACAATGCATTTTACTATAGCAGGAAATGTTCATCACATTGTACTTTACCACAAATCAGCACAGAAAATGAGAAAAAAGTCTTCATATTCTGTGTGAACATTTAGGATGTAAGATATAGATCCTCAGGATGGGAGTAACTGTGCATGAGGAAACAATAGCACACGCTTCCTCTGTGACTTGAACAAACAGGTGGTGGGAAAAAGGATTTAAAAATGAACCAAATTACATCTTGTGAAACTCAAACCTCCAAATTACAGCAAGGCTGGTTTCTTTGAGACATCACACCTGTTCCTGCACCCAGCTGTAAATCTCAGCTGGTTATATTTGTCAAAACATTTGAGTTACTATGACATTGAACGACATGAGGGTGAGTAATAAATGACAGAAATTTCATTTTTGTTTGAACTAACCCTTGAACATTAATAACAATAAGTGTTCTTTTACTTCTTATTCTTAAATTAGTTTGTTTTAACTCTTTTTCAGGCTGAGACTTTAATTTAGGTTTGAAAAGTATAAGGATAACAGATTATCCTGCATTTATCCTCCTGGCCTTTTAGAGAAAGAAAAACAGACCAGACCAAAATCCCTACACTGTCACTGTTAACCCTCATGCACTGTTCGATTCAAAACAATTACCCAAAAATCCCACTATGATAAAAAGCATACAAGCAGGTACAAATAATTAGCTTTTAAAATCAATACTTTTCACACTTTACAAAGAATAAATATCTGAATTTATGATTTATAAATTGTTTTTAACCACTATTTTTAAGACTGTCCCTCCCTCACTCCTGTGGGATATTTGCGATTACACATTTATAACAATAATATCTTAGTCTAAACCTAAAGTAATCTTGACAAACTATATATCATTTGAAAGCTTTCAGACTTTAGTTTTCATATATGGTGACAGATTTAAAAGAAAAATGACAGAGCAATAGAGAAATAGCGGTAGACTCTCTATTTGTGATGAGGTGCCAAACTTTGGTTCTTTCAGTATGTTTTTTTTTTTTATGTGTTTTGGAGATTGAATTCAAAACAAATATTAACATTACTGCCCAAACTACTTCTAAATAGGATGTCTACTTCATAAATATGAAAATTATGGAAATATATGGTTCAGATCACTAAAACCACATATGGAAATCGAAGAGTCCTTATATGGTCACCGGTGGAGTCTGGATGTCATCTAGTGGAAAAGTTTGGTACTGCACACTTGATAGTTGTTTTTTTGAGATATCAACCTAAAATTTGGCACAGAGCTAAAAAAGTTGTTTTGTTTCTTGAAGTTTTAGAGTTGAACATGTTTTGTAAAATATATATTTTATATATTTTACATTTTCATAAATAAACTTTTATAACTTTTTTAAACTTTACTTTTACAACTTTTTTTTTTACTTCTACAATAATCTGTGAAGTGTTCCTTTAAAAAGATACCAAACTTTAGTCTGTGCTCTGAAGTATTTAAGATTTTTAACAGTTTAAGTTGGAAAAGTCATTTCTATGCTCAAAAAGTGGGACAGACAATTAACAGGTAAAACAACTTTATATTTTCAAAAACTTTGAAGTCAGTAAGACACTGGCACTTCAGTATTAGATTTGAGGAGTTCTGACATATAAGCACAGAAGTAAAACACAAAAGTGTTTTTTTGTTTTGGGTCTGTACAGTTGCTTTTGAATGGCAGTTTATATGGGTCAAATTGACCCACGAACAGCACGATCGTATACAATCTCTGTAAGCACATTTCACAACACATCAGGGTGTTGAAACTTTGCATGCATGTTCATGACCCTAAATGAGAAAAAGTCACAAAATTTCAAGAAAAACAACATAGGTTAGATAGTATTTCAGATCAAGAACCAGGCGAGAGAGGAAGGAAGTGGATGAGAGGGAGGCAGGTTGTGTGTCATGAAGTTGTCAAATATTATTCAGAGACACTCAGAGGCACATAATCTCTCATTCTTATATATGGCCCTCTTATGAACAGTTACATACATCCCAATCTGTCATTTCTGGTCTATTTTTTTGTCCTAAGAGTCCTGATGTCATGGTGGTCTCTCTATTATCCTGTTGCTGGGTTTGGCTGCACAAACTGTTCATGACTGCTCTGAAATATGCCAAGTTTGAAGAGGAGGAGTGGGGACGACTGTCATATCCCAGTCAGATAATGATCATATCAACAACATTCCATATCTCTATCTATCACAGGTGGGTTCATTAATGCATGAAGTGTCAAAGCCCATATAGAAGAGATTCTTAAAGAAAAGATTGTTATAATAGGAACGCTCTTCAGTTTGACATGAATATGAGCGATGACCCACGCCTTATGATAATGATGTCCTAAGTGTCAGCATGAAGTGCAAAGCACAACGTAAAATAACGTAAACACTTTTACAGTGCTTCCAGGCTTAGTTTGACACATTCTTGCATAAACACTGCAGCTGCCTCTGAAACTTTTGTTGCCATAGATACAAGACATGCACTTGCTTCTAGAGTTTCACCGAACTCTTCTGGAACTGTTGTTTCCATGGCAGCAGCTGCACTAGAGGTTCTCTGGTGATGTATTAAATTTATTATTAGCTCTCTATGAATATATATACACACACACACACATATATATATATACATATGATTGTTTACACAACGACAAAAAAAAAAGACATACCTTACAAGACTAAAGTTAGTCACTGCTCAGTGAGGTTTTTAAAAATTGTTTTATAACCATGTCAATCATGTTTGTGCTGATATTTTCTAATAAAAAATCATTTAAAGTCACTGTAAAGTCATTTTAAAGTATGTGTTCTGAGTTTGTCACACCACAGAAAAATGTGTTATAACCACCCAGCAAGGGTTGTGCCTGCAGCAGGATATTGCACTTTTCTGTTTGAAACATTTTTAGTTAAAGAAAGAAATGAAGAAACATCTGCAACAGTTATTAGATGCTACATAGCACCACTGAAATCTGAAGCACTGAACCTTGATGTCAACTTAATTGTGATATTGTGATAAAAGAAACCACTCTCTCACAACTGAGTCTGTGCGCAATACCTCCTAACGGTCGGTAGGTGGCGATATTTCCCGGCGAGCAGCAGAGCTGGGCGGAGACACTCACACTGAACCACCATGCGCATCCGGTTCGCATGATCATGGCGGCACCTGCTGTTGCTTCTGAGTCTTCCTCCGTAGAAAACATGCCAGAAACTGCTAATGGACCCACGGAGAATTCCGCTGAGGCCCAGAAACGACCGCAGTTCGGCACTCGCTTCCTCACAGACCCGCGACAGGTGTTTCAGCACAACGCGTGGTAAGACTGGCTGTCTCTCTCATTCACACACACACTACAGACTGCAAACACTGACACTGTCTGACTATGCAGGCAGTCACCGACTGACATTTCGAATAGAATATCATTTTTTAAGCCTTAAAAGAATTATTCTAAGCTGAATCCAATAGCTGAATAGCTATGCATTTGAGTTTAGATAAAGCGTTGTCCTAACACTGTCTGTCTGTCTATATCTATCTGTATCGATCTATAGATAGATATAATGCGTGTATAAATATGTAATTGTATGTATATACAGTCAAACCAAAAATGATTCAGATATTTTTATATATTTTTACTAGAGGGTGCAGGACACTATAGTTCATTTATGTAAGTGAGGATAGCTAAATAAACTGTGACATATTATACCTAAAAAATTTTCATACAGTGGACTACCAGTAAAACTGATAAAAATGTGGAACCAAAAATTATTCAGACACTTTGACCTGACCATGTTTTGCTTAATTGTTATCTGACATAATTAAGATTAACACAGTTTAACTCTGACATTTCATATTTTATTACCACTTTTTTAAACTATAGTGAATAAACTGTATTAATGAATGAAATGTTCAAGGTGTCTGAATAAATTATGGTTTCACTGTGTGTGTGTGTGTGTGTGTGTGTTTGATTAGTCAAACAGTGTGGGAACTTAATTCTTTAGAAAGTTCAAAATGCATAATATATCTTATTATGTAGTGATTTAATTAAAGGGCTTATATATTAAAATGATCAGAATACAGAATATATAATTGAATTAATGTATAATAACAATATATTATGAGTATATGATATATGTAGAATGACATAAAGCATTGATTAGCTGTAGCTTATGTGTATGACGTAAATAACAGAACCGTATGCTGCTGTAGTTGATGTATAATTGTACAGTTATAGTTGTACGTCATTTTAATACACGTTTTACTTGCATTCTCACTCACTCTGATGGCGTTTCACCTCTTGTAGGGATAATGTGGAGTGGTCAGCAGAACAGGAGGAGGCCGCCCAGAAAAAAGTGCAGGAAAACAGTCAACCTCTCCCAGCAGAAAAACAAGGTATCAAACACTTTGTCTATCACCCATCTATGTTTATAATGCCTTATAATACAAATACAATTTAAAGATGCAAAAATACAGTTAAATATATATATTTTTTCCATTTAAGTTTTTTTTTTTTTAAGTTTAGGATTTATTTATTTATATTTTAAGTTTTATTTCCTAAAATAATCTTAAATCGTTTTAATTTACAATAACAACACTGTCTGTATCAGCAGGTTTTTAATGACTAGACTGCTTCCTTGGCTATAAAGACTTGCTCAGAGGGATTTTTTTTGTTTTTTGCTAAATCTTGTCTGTTTATATTTCTCTTTCAGAGGAATTTGACAACAGGGCTAATGAGTACTGGAACGATTTTTACACCATTCATGAGAACCGCTTCTTCAAGGATCGCCACTGGCTGTTCACAGAGTTCCCTGAGCTGGCGCCTCAACAGAAGGTCCCACAGGACACCACAGCACATCTGTTAAATGGTGAAGATTCTCCCTCTTCACCCACAGACACTACATTCCCTGGAGCCTCTGCATCCTATCGCATCCTGGAGGTGAGTGTTGTAATTCACCCAAATAACCATTAACATCACACCATTGGCTTTCATTATATGGAATAAAGGCCCATTTACACCAAGAACTTCTGGTGTAATTCTAATGACAATATTAGAAGCCCTACCAGTGGGCAATTTTTATTTAAATGTTTGATCTTTTTAAAGCAAGAAAGATCCTGATTATCTGTCAATGTTATTATCGTTCATCAGCTGGAAAAATTGTTCTGAAAGTGATTTCATCGATATTGTTTCTCTGTGCTGTTGTTATAGTTGTGGTGTGGACTCTGCTATTTTTATATATATTTAAAACATATTTTAGAACTATATCTTTATCGTTAACATTATAGTCATCATCCTTGCTGTGAACAGGCCTTAAGAGTGAGTAAATGACGACAGTTTAAATTTTTTGGAAAACTGTTCTATAAAATGAAAGCCCTGTCAGTAGAATATGCTCACTTTCTCCTTTTGTGTGTGTGTGTGTGTGTGTTTGGGGGTCTTCAGGTAGGCTGTGGAGTAGGCAATACAGTCTTTCCCATCTTAAAAACCAAC
The DNA here is from genome assembly GCA_003731715.1 of Anabarilius grahami. NCBI lineage: Eukaryota > Metazoa > Chordata > Actinopteri > Cypriniformes > Xenocyprididae > Anabarilius > Anabarilius grahami. Next base: position 1,766,466 of record RJVU01053643.1, on the reverse strand, counting down.
AAGTGAGTCCAGATGTAAACTAACCAGACCTGTCCAGATTGTTTGTTACTAATGCAGATCAAATAACTTCTTTTCTATTTGCTTTGCAGTGACCCAGGCCTCTTTGTTTATGGTTGTGATTTCTCCAGCACGGCTGTTGACCTCGTCAAAGTAAGTAACCGGAAGCTTCTTGATTTCTTTCAATCAAGAAATCTGTGTTTAACATTTACAGCAGGTCTTTATTTAAACTTGTTTGATTAATTATTTTTTGGCAGTCAAATCCTGAGTATGACTCGTCACGCTGTCACGCATTCGTCCATGATATGAGTGATACGTCTGCAGAGTATCCAATGCCAGACCACAGTCTGGACGTCATTGTCATCATATTTGTTCTCTCTGCCCTGCATCCAGAGAAGTAAGTCTAAAATTATTTAAATTTAGTTATATTAAGAAGTTATTAAATGTATTAATAATTTATTCTCTAACTTGATAAAAGTTAATTTATTTTAGTTACAACAGAAAAACCATAAGTACATATCAGCTTAGACACAAAGGCCTTTGAATATTGTCTTGAAGTCAAAATGTTTGAGAACCACTGCTTTAAAGCAGTCAAATCTATTGGTAGATGATTTGTAATTTTGATTGGTCGGTTGCAGCATTATTTATTATATAGTGACTGTTAAGCCCCAGGCAACTGGTTTCCTACACGGTTGTGATAGTTTCATGTTTCCCTTATCACTGTTTCTTTTTGCACAACAAATTTTTTATTTTTTTTTTGTGAACAATTGTTATTGAGTAATAATTTAAATAAAAAGGATACAGCATATAAGAATGAGTTTCAGAGTAGGTGGAGTTGACAAATCCAGATAAATCCAACCTGGTTCAGATCAGGATCAACTGTTGCACAAAGTTCGGAATAAACTTTCTCTGTCAACTCAGGTTTAATCTAGAGTTTGCAAAGCGTGTGTACCTGAAAGTGTGACACGTGCGGCTAACAGCCAATCACACGGAACAAAGAGAACGTCAGTTTGATTCACTTCTCGCGAGAGTCTCTTCTGAAGATTAAGAGATCGTTATGAAAAATATGAAATTAAATGCATTTCAAAGCAGGAATAAACACTGCTGATGCAGTGAAAGTTTGAGAAGCCAGCTGAAAGAAAATATCTGACTATATCAATGCATGTGAATCAAACAAATAGACCAAATAATTAATATAGTTTCACAAAGAGCTCAAAAGAATACATTTAAGCTTAATCTGTTTAAAAGCTTAATATATTATGCATGTATTATATTTATTTTAATTTAAAAGCAAAGTTTAATATTGTCAATTAATATAATAGGCCTAATTATACGAATATGTCATGAATTATTCATAATTTTAATTTATTTAATATAAATGTAATGAATAATTAACAGCAAATGTTGAGCAGTTTTGTCTCTAAAATGTTTTCACTATAAACTGATTTAATTTGGAGCGAGAGATATAGGGGGAGTGGCTTTATTGCATCAGATATGTTGCTTCACACCTGATTGGTCGAGTTTTGGCTTGTGATCTCTAAACCAGAATAAAGCCTGCTCCGGAGCAGGTTATCCGTGTAGCATAAGTTACCATAGCAATGAAACTCGCTAAAAACCAATCCACCTTCATGAGCCCGAAAAACCAGAGTTTGCTCAAACTATTCTTGAACTGAAACTGGCTTTATGCAACAGGCCACAGGTCTATTAACTTGTTTGAAATGTAATCACATAAGAAGTGTGCTGTTATACATCAGCTGACAGCATGGCCAATGTCATTGTTAGACAATAAACCTAACGGAGTGATCTGTCGACCACTAACAGTGCATTAACTTCTTAATCCATCTGTTTCAGGATGCAGAACTCCATTAATCGATTAGCACGATTGCTGAAACCTGGAGGAGTGTTGTTATTAAGAGACTATGGTCGCTACGACATGGCACAGCTTCGTTTCAAAAAAGGTAAATGTTACATCCTTGTGAAAAGTCAGTTTTTTGTTAGATAATTTCTCAAAGAAGATTTTTTGGATTGCAATAGCTTGTTTTGCATCACATTCAAAACGCTTGCACAAATGCAGCAAGTAGTCCTAATTGTGAAGGGGGAAGAACCACCAAAATGTCAATATTGTTACATTCCTTTTCTGTAAATCATATTTTGGTCTGCCCTATTTTTAACAATTTGCCTCAGGACAAACTTTGAAGAACTTATTTTGTAAGATGGATCCAGAAAAAAACCCAACATTTAATCACATCTTTTATAGAGTTATTTGTATACAAAAATTTTGTCTGTCATTAAATTGTATTAAATGTTTGTATTTATTGACTGCATCTGCCAAGAAATAGCCTGTGAAGCTGATAATGTAGTAAACAACAGCAATACAACAACAAATTGATTGCTTGTCCTTTACTCAATCAGGGAGGTGCTTGTCTGAAAATTTCTATGTTAGAGGCGATGGAACACGCGTCTACTTTTTCACACAAGGTAAATGCATGTTATAAGAACTTCTTTTTGATGAATAAGCTTTGGTTCCTGTGTAATATGAGTACAGTAAGTTAAATGATGGCACAAATTTCACAGGGACTTTTTTCTGACTGGTCATTTTCTTCTAGATGAGCTGCATGATCTGTTCTCCAGTGCCGGCTTGGAGAAGGTGCAGAACTTGGTGGACCGGCGCTTACAGGTGAACAGAGGAAAGCAGCTGACAATGTACAGAGTCTGGGTACAGTGCAAGTATCGCAAGGTCCTGGCGCCTCCTTAGAATCAAGGCTGCTTATTTGGTGAGATCGAGAACATTGGGCTGAACTATGAGAATGTTGCTGTGTTCAGGACAGGTTGCAATAACTGCAGTGCTGACACATGCCATGGAGTGAAATGGAGACTCAATCTTATGCAGCCTACTTGGGAATGTTGATGGAGGACATGAATTCCCAACTTCCTATGATGCACCTGAGGACCTTAAACTATTTGTTTATCATACTTAGTGATGTTTTTAAGGACTTTTTTTAATCTTATGAATAAACTACATGATGGTATTAAATTGAAGCATCTCTCTGACTCTCAGCTTCTGTTTTTTTTTTTTTTCTGTCTTTAGTCCTTTACCAAACACAAAGCTTAATGTGGACTAAAAGCCACAAAACTCCTGTTTTGATTTCATGGGCTCTTTATTAAACTATTTTTAAAGTTTTGAGGTCAATGAAACGGAAGTCCCACATTCATGAAAAACCTGGAAATATATTTTTTTTAATTGTAATGTCATGGAAATTGATCAAATCTTAAATAAATAAAATCATAATTATTTATTTGCTGATCTAAAATATTTCTTTGGCAAAAGATTACTCTTTGTAAGTGCAAAAATTATTTTCTAGTTATTGCGAAATGGAAAAAAGTGGAAGATCACATTTGAATTGTTTATTTACATTTATTCATTTAGCAGATGATTTTAATGAAAAATTCTAGTAAAGAAATCTAATTTTACTTTTATTTACAGTTTACATTGCACACATCCATTGAGAAGTGTAAAATAATACCAATAGGAGTAATTACCATTTCAGTCATTTCATCTAAATGATCACTATAATACAGGACAATTTGAGTCACTGTCCAATAAGTTGTAACTTTTCAAGTTTTATACCCTTTATCTTATACTGTCTGACTGCAAAGGCTGGGCAGACTCTTGTCCACAGTAAAGTTGACATTATATTTCTTTAATAATGCTGCATGTGCACAGCTCAACACACTATTATAAAAATACAGAGGAAAAAAACGTATTTATTTTCCTTTCATTGATAAGTGTTTGCTAGTGGAAATGGGCGTGGTTGAAAGGTAGAAATGTCTTGCACAATCTCACGAGAAAATATGAGATTTACCGATTATTGTTTACATTGCAAAAATTGAAAACCGAACCGAATCGATTCTGATTTCGCGAATCTGATTGGGAAAAGGATTTTTTTCGTCTACATCATCTAATCTTTCTAAAAGGGAGACGTTAGGTGTGAACGGAATTTAAAGAGCCGATATATCATTCCAGGACTTGATCCCGGTTCGGTGCTGACCCAGAGCAGCGAAGACAAACAAGAGAAGCTAAATATCTCAAAACAACAACACGATTAACTAACTTCGAAGCGAATCGAGTAATTTTGGATTGGAAATCATTAGGTGTGGATCTGTAGCGAGGTACCACATGTCTCAGATCTGGTAGAAAATAGATATCGCTGAAGGCCAGCGGAGAAAGGCGGGTTCGGGAGATCAAGGCCTCGGAGGTCTCGCAGTCCTCGGACTACAGTAGGGCGCGGAGCTGGCGTCCCCTAGCGACACAGCAGGCACCGAGCGCAGGCGAGGGTCGGGGTTTCGGCTGAGGCCTAGCGCTGAGATGTCGGGCTGAGACGGGGAAGGGCGAGACGGGAGAGCAGAGGAGGAGAACGGTCGAAGAAAAGAGATCTAATAAATCGGCAAGAGGGAGAAAAGACCCCAATAAAACAGGTACAAAAACAAATGTGGAGGTTTAAGGAGGCTAGTAGAAGAATTCGCAGGGCAATGTAGAAACAACAGACAATAGAAGCAAAACCCTGGGGTAAAGAGATATTGAGACGGTATTTAGATACTGTTTCTTATGTTTTGATCCTTTGTGAACCTTTTTTTCCCCTTTAAAACGTTATTTCTTCAGATTTTCTTGACGTAATTGGTTATTTCAATCAATCGCACACCTCTCATAATTGAGCTAGAATGATAACTTATTAACCATGCCAATCATGTAATCCTGAAATAATGTATAATATGCTGAAACAAGATTACAAATTCTAGGGAATCCTGTCAAAATGAATCTTTAAATCATATTAGACGTGCAACGAATGGGATTTAACTAAAATCCAATTCGGTGGTTGTATCGTTGTAATAGTTTGGTTGGTTGATTAGTTAGGAAGTATAGAGTTGTTCAAGGTTCATTGTGAATATTTTTTTGTTTTGTTTTGTTTCTCCTCAGCAACCTTCTCGGAAAATGTTTATTATAGTGTATGATTTTGCACCGATTTAGTTTTCTGGTCGCGAACAAGTCTGATTGATTAAAAATCAATGTTTCTTTGTTAAATGTACTACAGGTTACGTGTTGCATGTGCTTTGACATGAATTGATCTGTCGCAAGATCTTGCATGATCATGTTGTTTTCCCCCTTAGGTTATCAATAGGATAAATGGCTTTAGGTTGGATTGAGTTAATGACTGAATTAGTGGTGGTGGCGAGGCTGAGTCATGAATCAGAATGCTCTCGAAAACATGTATTGGGGACACATGACTCAACATGTCACACACATCACTGTCCCGTCAATCTGTCAGCATCACTATGGCTACATAATGCCATGCACTCTCTCTTCCTCTCTCTCCAGCCATGATGGAGGAATTGCACAGCTTGGATCCTCGCAGGCAGGAGCTGCTGGAGGCCCGTTTCACAGGAGTCGGAGTTGCCAAGGTCTGTCCGGTCTCAAACTGATATATTTCTGCCCCCTTTTCTATCTGTTTATGATCATCAGTAATTCCTGCACATACATTCCCTCTCACATTAGACCTCATCATCTTAACTTATTCATGTTTGTCTAGGCCCTGGGCCTGTCTGCTTTCATGCATTCAGTTACATGTTAAAGGTGCTCTAAGCGATGTCACGCGTTTTTAGGCCAAAACATTTTTTGTCACATACAGCAAACATCTCCTCACTATCCGCTAGCTGCCTGTTCCCTGAACACACTGTAAAAAAACGCGGTCTCTGTAGTCGCCACAAGCTCCAAAAACGGACACAAAAACAAACTGGTGCAGCCTGGACCAAGAAACATAATAAACATGCTCCAGCCAATAACCGACAAGAATGATTTTAAATGCGCGTTCATGACTGTTTCAGGAAGCACGGAGCGGAGGGGCAGGAGGAGGGAGGGTCTAGCTAGCCTCTGTTTTGTTTGACAACACTTCGAACGTCAACAGAAAGTTACTCCACCCAGGATCGCTTAGAGCACCTTTAAGTTCACTTTTCCTATTGCTTCTGCCCAGCTGTCTGAATAAAGCTGTTGTTTCACTCATTTCACTCATTACCCTTAGTCTAAGAAGGACAGCGTTTTGGACCAAAAAGAGATTTGATAGTCGAGTTAAGGTAGTGTCCCTTTTAGTGATGCACCAAAACGAATTTTTTACCAAAACACTGAAACGGCAATTAGTTATTATTTAGCCGAAAACAGAAACAAAAGTTTTGGTAATTAAAGTTGGTCTGAAACAGAAGTTGTGATAGTCTTTTCTCCCCTATTGTGAGTAGTGATGTGTCGAACGATTCCTTCATTTTGAACAAATCTTTAATATGACTCGAGAACAACAAGTTGTCGCAGAGAGTGATTTGTTCATTTTGTGTTGACCGCGCATGCGCAACATCCCATAGGTTCTTTACAGGAGACAGAAATGATTAGTTCACTTCTCGAGTCTTTCGGGTTCGAGTCGTACGTTCATCAAGTCCTAGCACCATAGACAAGGCTGTAGTCTGTTCCGGAAACATAAATGATTAGTTCGCCTCTCGTGTCTTTCGGGTTCGAGTCGTTCATTACGTAACAGCCCCATAGGCTGAATGCAGAAACTGAAATGATTAGTTCATCTCTCGATTCTTTCGCGTTTGAGTCCTTCGTTCTTTTATCACGTGATGTGACAGCCATTCGCAACCTTCCTTACAAACAAGTGAGTAGTTATTTTTGATAGTTATTATTTTGATAGTTATTATTTTGATAGTTATTATTTTGATAGTAGTTATTGATTTTCCTATATAAAGGCTGAGCGTATTGGTCTAATATTTGTATTAAAAAGATTGTTCAGAAGGGCATAGTGGCATAACATAAATGTTTATTGCACATATCTTTTGATAATTATGATAATTCCTGAATATAATACAACATACAGTCAATAGTAATACGAATGTAATGTATTTGTTGTGAGACACTGAGCCGGGAAGTGGTCAAGTGAAAAAAGAATGAAGGACTCAGACCCCAACCCAAAGTCTCGAGAGATGAACTAATCATTTCAGTTTCTGCATTCAGCCTATGGGGCTGTGACGGGATGAACCAACGACTCGAACCCGAAAGACTCGAGAGGCGAACTAATCATTTCTGTTTCCGGTTCTGCATGAATTGCATATGGGGCTTTCACCATAAATGTCTATGGCTGTCACGGCCCAGATCAGACACTGACGAGGGAACTAACAACTCGAACCCGAAGACATGAGAGGTGAAATAATCATTCTGGGGAGCAGACGTGATAAACGTGAGATGACAAAAGAAAGAACGGCTCGGATCGGGAGGTGAGGTGAACTAACAGACTGCATAGCCTGAAGACCCTGCTAAGCAATTAATTAATCATTTCTTACTCATAATTTGGCCTTCATGGCTGTATTAGCCTTTGTTTATCTTTTATTCCAAATGTGATAAACATTTGCGTAAGTTGAATGTGTTGTGGAATTTAACACACATCCGAGTGAAAACACTTCTTGAACAAGAAAAAATGTCGAGCCGGACATGATTTTGTCCATTGGGAATTGATTGAATGGTTGCGGTTTGCTATTGCTGTGATGTCATGTGAGAGGGCAGGACAACCTGTCACATGTCTTTAGAGAAGAGATGTTGCTGGAAGAGGGAGGGGAAGTTATTTCGATTAAATATATATTATAAGGGCACAGGAATTTGATCATCTATAATAAATACTGCAATATTTCATTTTAAAAAACAAGAATTGTCCATTTTGATTTCATGGTGACTTTAAATTTAGGTTACTGGGTAACTGAATTGGGTGTCAATTTCTCAGATGTAAATGAAACCAGTCGTAGTAAAGTTCTTTGGGAACAAGCAGACCCCTCAATATTTTAGCCGAACATTTTTTTTTACTTATTGCTACTCTGGCATAATTTTTGATCACAGCGAAGTGTCTCCACACTGCTGACATGTTTACCTGTATAGCTTACCCACGTTGTGCGCACAGAATATCGGAGAAGCTCTAATTAAACGTCACTGTTATAGTCATGATTTCGGCCCTCCAAAATGACTTTCTTCATTTTTCAATCTTTTTTTTTTGTGTTTTTTTTGCTGTGCATAACTAGTCCTGTTAGTCCACTCAGAACAACAAATTTTTGCTGAAATCTTGCTTGCTTGCTAATTCAGTCAAAGATGGATGTACCCAGATAGCACACGTACATCTCCAAGATGTCTGTTCAGGAGCAATTAATCTAGAAAGTGATCTTTCCTGTAGCTCAGTGGTTAGAGCATGGCACTAGCAATGCCAAGGTCATGGGTTCGATCCCAGGGATTGCACATACTCCGATACAAATGTATAGTATAATGCAATGTAAGTCGCTTTGGATAAAAGCGTCTGCCAAATGCATAAATGTAAATGTAAATGTAGAAAGTGTCTATTTTGTATAAACATCTTTTGGGAAAAAAGTTATTTTACATGCATTCTAAATTATAGTTTTCTAAATGCTCTAAAATACATCTTTCAGATGTGAACGCTCACATCAAATAGACTTCTCTGTCATGTAAGTGTGCTATAAAGGGAAGAGGGGTGACTAACGACTAAACTACTGCCTGATAATCTGGTCAAGAGTGAGTTGAGAAATAGTTGATCTCTGTTTCCCTATTTCATTAGTCATTTTAGTGTTGGAGAACCCCAGAAAGACTTTGAATATCAATCAGCATTTGCAAACGCGTGACTTTTACTGAAGAAAAGATTTGGATCAGTTCTGAGTAGGACAATGGGTTTTTCAGTGTTAGTTGTTCATTAGTCTTGTGTAACCAGACCTTCAGACTGGCAGCAGAAGGTCTGGGCTCTAGGGCTGGGACAGTACATCGATGCATCGCAAATCGAGAAATGATTCTGAGATTTTCCGAATGCAAACTAGCCTAGAGCGACATCTGCTGTTAAAAACTAAGCGAATTTGAGAATCGATTTGAGAGAGAATCGCGATTCATTCGGAAAATCTCAGAATCGATCCGCTAATCGAGATGCATCAATTTATTGTCCCCGCCCTACTGGACTCCATCGCAGCTTTCTTTGACCAAGAACCACCCAGAGGCCACCTGACTGACATGTAAAGCAACCAATCACAGTTCAGCGTCCTGTTTAGGGGTGTACAAAATGTAACATCGATGTCCCTACTTTAACAGGCTGGTGTGGAGTCTACAACGTGAACTTCACATACTTTTGAAAATCCAGCATTTAGTTGATCCTGATAAGAGATAATTGTCACAATTGTAAACATGACTGTGTTCTTCTTCGATGACAAGAGTTTGGAGACACGACAGCTTTGTTTCCAGGTGTACCTTTAAAGAACGCGACCCACACGTCTCTCAGAAATCCTGCAGAATTCATCCAATCAGATGACGACTTTGAAACTAGTGTGGCTAAGATTAGTTGGTCACTGCCATGGCCATGAGAGTCCTCCCCACTGACTGGCCAAAGCTTAATGTTGTCGGAGAGTTAGTATGACCGTTTTCTCTACATTTGTTTGGTTTGGTGTGAGAATTTTCACCAAGTGAATGATTAAGAACCGTCAGTAGGTGTGCAGCACAGGGGCTTTTATCGCTGTTATTGGATTGTGGAGGGTTTTAGCCTGATCTGACCAGAATGACCAGCATCTGTCACGCTTTCTCTCTGTATCTCATCGAATGTTTAGCTCAGAGCAGGAAGGCTTTATTTACACAACCGTGTTTGAGTTAACAACATTAATAACACGCATATAAAACTCGGGTAAGGATTTAAAAACTGTTATATGCAACATTCTCGCTGAACTAGAGCTACACTTTTTGGCCTTGTTTGTTCATTTCTTCACCCAAAACATGAAACCCTTTTCAGTTTTAGATAATTAATTTACTTCTAGGTCAACAGACAACGATGAGAGAGAATTAGAGGCAGAATTAGGAAGGAATTACTAGTCTTTGAAATGGAGGGGAACCGGGGCAAGTCACAATCCTTTTTTTTTTTCTTCTTGCTGTTTGTGGATGAAAAATGACACGTAATCTGACGGTTAGCTAAATTAATTGAAGTCATTGTGAATTGCCATTTGTAACCCAGTCTATTTCAGTAGTTTGATTGGATCAGATTGGATAATGAATTTTGGATGTTATATACATGAATGCCTGAAATTATATTTATTATTAAAGCTATTTGGGCAGTTAACATTTTCCAGTAGCTCACATAGCTTATATTGAAAAAAAAAAAAAAAGCCATTTTGATTTAAATAAGGTTTTCAAAACCTACCAGTATTTCCGATACCAGTCGGTATAATGTTGTGCCAGCATTTCTGCAGCACCAATAGTACTGGGTATATTCGGTACCCTCTGATAGACGCTGCTTTCAAACACTCTGGTTTGTTTGTTTGTGCGATCTCTCAGAGCTTCAAAGTTTTCTATTTGCGGCGTGTTTATTTTTTTTATTTTTATTTATTTTTTATACCAACTGTTAAGCGTTGTAGCCAATCACAATCATATCTGTTGAGTGCGTGAACCCAATGGCCTATCAGAGGTGCTAGTCAGTAAGTTAGACAATCCGCTCGCTTGTGAATCCTTTCGTTACAACCAACAAAGTGTAAACATGATGTAATAAGAGATTCATTGTACAATTAAGACAATTTTATTAAAGAGTGCAGAATTCAGTAAGCTTGTGCTTTAGAGATTGACAGCCTTGGCGATTACAAAGGGGAGGGCTCTTCTATTGCTTTCTGTTATGACCCATTTATTTTATATAAAAGTAGTACTTGATTCAACAGTTTTTGCCTTGGTACAGAAATTGATACCAAGAACCGCAAAATTTTACTGGTACCAACTACTGAAATTTTGGTACCGTGACAAATCTAAATTTAAAGTGATGAACTATTCACTGGTGAAAAAATATGCACCAGTGAATAGTTCATCTGTTGCATGTATTTATTGCATATTATTTATTATCTATGTATTGTTTCATACATAACCGAAAAAAGTGTAATAACAATGACAAAGCGGTTCTTATGCATTATGAACTAAAGACCTTATCTTAACCACTGTTTTTTCCTGCCTTGCAAGCACCGATCTTTCCTTTAGGAAATGCAAATCCATTTATCTGTTGTCTTCCTCTCTGCAGGGTTCTGGACACAACGAGTCCTCTAACCAGAGCTTGTGTAGCGTGGGCTCCCTCAGTGACAAAGAGCTGGAGGTTAGTACACATTTGGAGCTTATGATGTGAAACAGTCTTTGAGTCTCTGAAGTATTTCTGCTTCGGTCTATAGTAGGTGATGCAATCGTCAGCTAACATGTTTCATGTTGACAGTCAGGGAGGTCCAGCTTGGTGTTCAAATGTTGTAGTTGGCACCATGTTTTAGTTCACCAATAATACCCCTTTTCCACCAAGGCAGTTTGAGTGCTGGTTCGGAGCCAGAGCCTAGTTTCAAATCAGTTCTTTGTCTTTCAACACACAAAGCACCGGCTCCGAACCAGGAAAAGTGGTTCGTATGTAGCACCAAAACATTCCTGGGCTAGAAGTAAGAACCGCTTGCGTCAGGGGCTGGGGGCGGGGTTACCGTGACCAACAAGAAACTCGTGACCGCCATTTTTGAAATAGCAGCTAATCGAGCTAATAGCAGCTCGATTGTAATCTCCGTCTATATACAAATTACGGCGAGCCGTGTTTGGATGCCGATGTAGGTTCGCAAAGCCATGAGCACCAACAGTAGTGAAACATCCGCCATTGTTGATAGAAGGCTTGTTTGAGATGCATCGGAGCAGCGCGGGCCGATTCGGCGGGTGCCGCGAATCCGTGGTAGAGTTTGTAGAGCATATGACTCCTCCTGCTTTTGGATCGTTCTCGCGGAGCTTTGATGTCATGCGCCGATCGCTATGCGAGAAGCCGATGCATCTCAAACGAGCCTGGTGTATTTGAGTTTGGTGCTGCGGCGCTAGCTTTGCTGTGAAATATGAGACGTATACAGTGATGTAAGACCTGGCTCTGTGCTGGCTCTCTAGCCCGTGGAAAGGCACACCGGTTCTTAGAAGGCTTGTCAGTTGAACCAACTCCGAACTGGCTTTAGCACTAGCTCTGAACTAGCACCCGGTTCGTGCTGGTGGAAAGGGGGTATTAGATCATCCAGCGCATGTGGTTGGAAAGACGTTGTTGCTTCTGTTTTTTGACTTCTGGATTTAGTTGCTCCTTTCTTTACTATTGGGCATCTGGATTTTGTTAATCAGTGAAATGCACAACAAAAGTATGCAAATATTTTCAACATAAGAAATTGCAGAAATAATGTCCCTCCCTGTGTCCAAAATCGCCCCCTTATAACCTTAAATAGGGCACTATTTGGGGGAACAGCTATTTTTAGTGGTGTCTGAAACCATGGTGGACATTATTGAGTGCACTCATTCAACCCCACAGTGCACTACAATAAGGAGTGTACAACTGATGTACGCTCAATGGCTAGAGAATACCCATAATGCACTATGAGAGTCGCGCGCCAAATTAATTCCTGCGTCGTGCCAGAAATGGCGCCCGCAACTGAATCATCCATCCATCCATTCATTTTGCAAACCAATACAGCGTAATATAATAAAGGTATAAATTCATTTTTAAATGATTATTAAATTGTTTATCTAAGGTTTATACATTTCCATGACAGAATTCAAGATAAATCCTCTCATCTTATTGCTGGAGTTGCCAGTTTGTTTCAAAAGATTATTAAACAGCAAGCACAAACTATGCAAAAGCGGCAGCCCTTCCAGGGCACTCGGTGTCCGAATTCACTCACTTGTTTTCAGTCACGCCTTCAAGTGAACTGGATTGAACTGACTGACGTTAAAACTCTAAAGTGGACAAACAACAGAAAGTAAGACAAAAGTTCCATTCACGCCAAGAACAATAACTGTAAAGGTATCTATAACAATACCAATGGTGTGGATGACAGAGCTGTGGAATATAATCGTTTTTACGATGCTGATGTGAATGATTCTGCATTGATGCAAAATCATAATCTTTTTTTTTTTTTTTATTAAAATGCCTATCATACATATTAATATACTGTTTTATTGTAGGCTAAATAAAGAACACTCATTATATAACCTATAATAAAAAAAAGTTGCGCATGTCAGACGCAAGTATTTTGCTTCTGATGGACGTTTCGGTTTTGAAAGGAACATGCAGGAATGAGAAAGTAAAGTGTGGACATGCTTGATGTTGAAAGAGTTGGACGAGAATCAATTTATAATCAAATCATTACCCTCTGAATCGTAATCAAATCGTGAGGCAATTGAAGATTCACACCTCTAGTGGATGATAACATTGTTTATTATAAGCATGCTGCAGTTATGTCGTCTGGTGCTTTAAATGTTTGTGCTTCTTGGATTCTGACTGGCTCTCAGTGATTTTTGTTCATCAGCTGGAAAAATAGTTCTGAAAATGATTCCAACAATATCATTCCTCTGTGTTGTTATTAGGGCTGGGCGATATATCGCATGCAATTGTCACGCGCATTTCGTCAGTAAAGCCGGTTCCCTGATTACCGCTAAATCGCCATCAGCTGCTTTCAAATGGAGCGGCATTTAATAGACAGAACCGTAGTTCACTGACAAGCCACGCAATATCGCGTTCATTATCGAAGGCGATTCATCTGCGATATGAACGCGATATTGCGTGGCTTGTCAGTGATCTACGGTTCTGTCTAATAAGTGGCGCTCCATTTGAAAGCAGGTGATTGCGATTTCGCGGTAATCAGGGAACCGGCTTTACTGACGAAATGCGCGTGACAATTGCATGCGATATATCGCCCAGCCCTAGTTGTTATCGTTATAGTTGTGGTCTGGACTTAGAATTAGAATGACTATTAAAATGTTAAAGTTGTCGTCCTCTGTGTGAACAGCACTGCTACCTGAGAGTGCCGTTCACACAACCGAGAAATAAGGCTGCTGTCTTCCCTTTTGCCAAATAGTTAGGAAAACTTCAACACCCATAATGCACTGGGCATGTTGACGTCCAAGGCCACTCCCACCAGTCTGCTATGGATATGCTGACCAGAATCAAATGCCACCTTGCTTTAGTAGGAAATACTTCTTGGCAAACTTAAAATAAACATGAATTTTTCAGTCCAGATAACACGTAGAACTAGTAAACATTGTTCATTTACATGTACTACCGTCATTATAACAATAGAAAGCAGATTGAAAATCAGCGAAGTTACACTTTAACCATGTTGTTGAAAAACAGCATTACGAGATGTTGTAAACTAAAATGGATGCAATTTATTTGAAAACAGGTGGATATGCAGAGACTGCTGTGTCTCTGTAGTCTTTGGATGTCGATGTCCAGTCTTTCAGGTTATATGAGCTTGCAGCCTCTAAATTTTCAATGGAAACTTCTGGAATGAATGGGGTTGTGGAATGAGGTGATGTCATGGATTCTTGCTTTTGCTTGGCAGCTTACAATGTCTGTCTCTTTCTCTCTCTCTCTCCTTACTCAGACCCCAGAGAAGAAATCTAATGACCAGAGAACACGTAAAAGGAAAGGAGACCCTTTTGACAACCAGAGTGAGTTTGGGTGTTGATGTTTAATGTGATTGATTGCCGAATGCTCTGGTTCTCATAGCAGGTCTACGTTACGTCCTTTAGAGTGTCGTTTTTCTTAATGACTATTGCTTTGATTTTCCCCCACCCAGGCAAAGGAGGAGGGAGAGGGCACAAAATTAGTGATTATTTTGAGGTAGGTGCATGTAGTTCATGCATGCTTTCAATTTTCAACTCATTTCCTCTGATTTAACCTCTAAGTCATGTGTTTCTGTGTAGTTTGCAGGGGGTAGTGGTACTGGAACCAGTCCAGCACGTGGCATTCCTCCAGTGGCGCGGTCCTCTCCTCAGCACTCTCTCTCCAACCCTCCTGCTGCCGTAAGTCTCATTCCTACCGCCAGACATCTGATCTCTATTCAGACGTCACACACTAGAACAAACCTCATTGGTTCTTGAGCAACGCACACACGTGCTTACCAGATGAGATGTGCTCCTTGTATGTGTCGATCATTGTTTAGATGTAATTTAAATCTGCTCATCATATAAAGCGATCATATCTCTTCACAAGACTTAAAACCCTTTGATTCATATGGATTTTTTTTTTACAATGATTTATGAGGTTTTGGTTACCTGGACATTCAATGGAGGGACAGAAACCCCTCAGGTTTCATTAAAAATATCTTAATTTGTGTTTTGAAGATGAACTAAAGTCTTATGGTTTGAAACGATATGTTATTTCAGCCATATATACATATATATGTTCAGCTTGTATTTAGGCAGTTAAAACAACACTTTGAGCGATGCTCTACAACAATAAATACAATAGATAATAATAATAAAAAAATAATTAAAAAAAAAGAAAATTGTAGGGATGAGAGTTTGGGGTACATATAGTTTGCATTGCAAGTTGTATGCTTTAGCAGATGACAAGTTATTGCTCTAGCTGTGTATAAGCAGTTCAGTTCAAGCATTATAATCAAAGAAGTTATAATTATATGTCTGTCACAGTAGCAGTAATTATTGTTATTATTATTATTATTATTCTTCATAAAAATGAGAGTTGCGGTGCGGAGGACTGGCAAGTCCTCAAAGACCCTTTCTGGTCGCTTTTTGTGTTGAAGGTAATGAGTTTTTGGTTTTGATTGACAGGTGCAGCAAGGAAGCCCCTCCTCCATCAGCTCAGTAACCACAGACCACTCCCACTCGACCTGTTCCCACAAGCCAACCTCTACACAAACTCAGCACCGAGCCACACAGGTAACACACACTTCCAAAAACACGCTCGCACCTTCAGACACTTTCAGATCCTCACGCTAACCCCCAGCTTTGGTCACTCTTTCTCAGTCTGAGTTGACAATGGAGAAGTTAGCGGCGCTGGAGAGCAGTAAGAGTTCAGATCTGGAGAAGAAAGAGGGACGAATTGACGACCTGCTCAGGGTACGATTTTGTTCACACACAGCATCGATATGGAAATTTTCCAAATATTTTGCAGCCTTTTTTTGAGAACAGAGCCTGTGGGAATACAGCATCACTATTCAATTTACAATACCGTTCAAACATTTTGGGTCTGTTAGTTTTTTTTTAAGGGATAATACTTTTATTCAGCAAGGGCACATTAAAGTAATCAAAAGAATTCATGAATCAAAAGGATCACTGAATCCTGAACAAGTGTATCATGGTTTCCACAAAAATGTTAAGCAGCACAACTGTTTTTAACATTGATAATAAAAGGAAATGGATCTTGAGTATCAAATCAGCATATTATAATGATTTCTGAATGATTATGTGAGATATGGGATCATGTAATCAAGACTGGAGTTATGACTGCTGAAAATTCAGCTTTGCCCATCACAGGATTAAATAACTTGTTAAAATATATTCAAATAGAATAGATATTTTAAATGATACTATTTCACTATTACTATTTTTACTGTGTATTTGATCAAATAAATGCAGCCTTGGTGAGAAGAAACTTCTTTCATAAACTTAAATGGACCAAACCTTTTGAACGGCAGTGTTCACACAAAGTGATTTGTTGTATTATGAATCTTTCAGCCATGAATGACACTTTGACTCATTAAAATGTTTTACATGAATGAACTGTGGCTTAAATCAGGTTTTAAAGTGCACTGCTGAAGAATAGTGTTTATGTTGGTGGGTTTGTGCGTTGCAGGTGAACTGTGACCTGCGCAGACAAATCGATGAGCAGCAGAAGATGCTGGAACGATGTAAAGAACGACTCAATAAATGTGTGACCATGAGTAAGAAACTGCTTATTGAAAAGGTAAATGTGTGGTAGTGTTTTGTATGTGTTACATTTGTTATAATGATGCAATTACTAAATTGTGGGTGTTTTTTTTTCAGTCCAAACAGGAGAAAATTGCATGCAGAGAAAAGAGCATGCAGGACCGGCTACGTCTGGGCCATTTCACCACCGTACGGCACGGAGCCTCATTTACTGAGCAGTGGACAGATGGCTACGCCTTTCAGAATCTAGTCAAGTACGTGAGTTGCACATGCACACCCTCTCAAACTTCAGCGCCTAGGCAAATGTTGCATACACGCACACTTGACATGCGCTGACAGAATATGGTTGGTTTCACCCCACACGTGTGGAGAGCTAGCCATAAAAGACTCATTCAGGATTGGTGAATGAATGTGCTGCTTTCAGGATCTTGCTGGGTGCTCATATGTGCACAGACCTTCATAGCCTTCTAACAAAATTAGCATGTCAGTTTTACCATTTTGTATCGAAAAATAGATTTTAAAAACCTCATATAGGAAAATTTTTATTCCATTTTAATTATTCACCATGAAAATATCAATGGTGTTAAAGGGATAGTTCACCCAAAAATGAAAATTTTGTGTTAATCTGCTTACCCCCAGGGCATCCAAGATGAAGGTGATTTTGTTTCTTCAGTAGAACACAAAAGATGATTTTTAACTCCAACCGTTGCAGTCTGTCAGTTGTATAATGCATGTCAATGGTAACAAAATCTATGGGAGTAAAAAAAACACGCACAGACAAATCCAAATTAAACCCTGCAGCTCGTGACGACACATTGATGTCCTAAGACACGAAAGGATCGGTTTGTGCGAGAAACCGAACAGTATTTATATCATTTTTTTTTTTTTACCTCTACACTACTATGTCCAACTGCCTTGAGCGCGCGCATGGCATCCGGTGCGTGAGGGTGTGTACGCACTCTGGCGTAGTTTAAAGGATTAGTCCACTTTCAAATAAAATTTTCCTGATAATTTACTCACCCAGGGTTCCCGCGGGGTCTTAAAAAGTCTTAAAAAGTCTAAAATTCTGAACTTTAAATTTAAGGCCTTAAAAAGTCTTAAAAACAGCCAGATTTTCGTCCGAGATCTTAAATTTAATTTAGTCAGGTCTAAATTTTTAATTTTTTTTTTACACATTTCCAGAAACGCTACCTGCTGAAAGTTATTACAAAGTAGCAAAAAAGTAGCGAGTCGTAGTTCTTTCTGGGGTATATTGGTGTTGGTATACACGGTGATAAAACTACAAATCCCGTGATAAATGCAATACCTGCCTGTGAAATACGTCTGCGTCTCCTCAGAGTTTGTTAAAGTTCGGCTATGTGTGGAAAATGGGAAAGTGTACTTTCAACGAGACATGGCTAGATCACAGCGATTTCTGCTGTTGGTTACAAGCGGTACCCAGCTCCATGTACTAGGCTCACTGCAAACTTTGCAAAAAAAAAAAAATCAATTAGGCACTCTGGGTGTGAAGGCGCTGGAGTCATACGCCAGAGCGGAGAAACACAAGCTAGCCACAAAATGCCTTCAGCGGACTCGGCCAATTAGCCTCACCACTGCCATCGTCCTCCTCAATGCCTGGTCCCTTCAGTCTCCAGCGCAATATCATCGCAGCTCCGTCGAACAACCTTTGGGGTACTTTTGGATCGGCTGACACATCGAAAGCCGAGGTGCTTTGGATACTACACGGTGACTAAACACCACTCATTTAATAGCAACAGTGAGATTAGCGATCCCTTCCAAGTGATGTTCCCTGATTTAGTAATCGCGAAGACATTCTCCTGCGGGCCCAACAAGATCGCTTATGTGGCGAGATTTGGATTGGGGGAGTTTATAAAGAGGGAATTGATTCGTACTCTTACCGGGCCATATGTCGTAATGTTCAATGAAAGCCAAAATCAGACAACCAGGACCAAGCAGCTTGACGTCCACATTCGTTTCTGGGACAATGGAATTCGAGGTACCTGTCGAGGTACCTGGGCTCACCGTTCATGGGACATGGGACAGTGCTTTACCCACACACACACATCAGATAATTCATGATAGATAGATAGATAGATAGATAGATAGATAGATAGATAGATAGATAGATAGATAGATAGATAGATAGATACTCTAATTATCTGAGTATCTATCTATCTAACATGGATTATCTGGTGTGTGAGTGAGAGTGTGTGTGTGTGTGCTACATTGCTTGTTACATGGGTTGGAGTAGCCTGTTCAATCTCTATTAGGCTATTAATATGCTGTTTTGTAATGTAAATAATTATGAGATGAAATCTATTCTATTTATGGAAAAGTTTGTTTTAGCCTTTTTTCATTTTGGGCCTAAGGTTTTGGGAATTTGGTACGTTGTTGGGTATGGAAGGTTACTGATGTGATTGCTTTATCTGTAAATTAAATTAATGCTTTTTCAATGACTGAATTCATTGAAATAAAATGATTTTTTCAGAATTTCTTTGATTTGAATATTTTTTGGTAATGCGTCGTGTAGGTCTTAAATTTCAATCCTTATGGTCTTAAAATGTCTTAAAAAGGTCTTAAATTTGACTTACTGAAACCTGCATGAACCCTGTCACCCCATGTCATCCAAGATGTTCATGTCTTTCTTTCTTCTGTCGAAGAAATTAAGGTTTTTGATGTAAACATTCCAGGATTATTCTCCTTTATAGTGGACTTCAGTGGTCTCTCCAAACGGTTGAAGGTCAAAATTACAGTTTCAGTGCAGCTTCAAAGGGCTTTAAACGATACCAGATGAGGAATAAGGGTCTTATCTAGAGAAACAATCGGTCATTTTCTAAAAAAATACAAATGTATATGTATACGCCGCGTTCGTCCCGTAAGTTGAATAAGGAAGGCGTAGGACATAAAGCGTAAGCTTTTTGAAGAATACGGAAAGCGGAAGCACGTGCAAGGTGATCATTTGTGTTTATAAAGCATATACATTTGTATTTTTTTTAGAAAATGACCGATCGTTTCGCTAGATAAACAAAAACTTGGTAAACATTGTCCTTTCAAAACTAGGTTCAGTGATGAATTCTTACAGAAGAAGGTAAAACCACTCTACTTTGGTTTAAGTAAACACTTGAGGCCAACTTCAATAGACCAGCTTAACCCACCAGCATTTGTTCTGCTGCAGGCAAACAGTCAATTGGAGTGTATTATCTTAGGATTTAAGTAATATCTGGATTTAACTACATTTTTATCTAGTAATTATATCTAGTCCCTTAAAGTCCTCCAGTATGAAGGTTGTAGTCAATACCAGAAATGTGTGATAGAGGGATTTGTTTCAGAATCAAAGCAAATACTTATCATAGTCAACTTTAAAAAGGAATCCTTGTTTTTTTTTTACTAATTTGTTTTAAACTATGCTGAGCAGATAAAAATTGGAGATGGTCCTCACTGCAGAACATGAGATCCAGGGGGCGAGGTTGGATCCAGATCCAACTCCTCCCATTTTACGTGTCCCTAAACCTAACCGTCTCCACCCCCTGGATCTGGTTCCAACTCTTCCCACTTTACATATCTCTAAACCTAACCGCCTCCACCCCCTGGATCTGGTTCCAACTCTTCCCACTTTACATATCTCTAAACCTACCCGTCTCCACCCCCTGGATCTCGTGTTCTGCAGTTAGGGGCGACTGAAAAATTGTGCTCTTTTAATTGTCTTTTTTTATTTCAATGTACATGACTGTTCAAAAGAAGTAAATGTTAGGTCAAAATTATGAACATAATTTTTAAAAGTATGTTAACTCTTCCATAAAAATGTAGTATTGTGATTAACCCCAGCCCCCTTTTTTCTTTAGATTTTCTGCACTAAAAGAGATTAGAACTGTTGCATTTATGGCATGGAAATCTTCGGGTCAGTCTAAACTGATACATTAAATTACAATGTTACAATGTTTTTGGTGGAACATTTGTCTTTGTGTGAACAGGTCTTTATTCCTATTGGTATAAGATAGGGATGCACCAATATCAAAAACTGATACCACGCAGCTTGTATACAGTTTTTGTGTCCATATAAAGAAAGGCCGACAACAGGCCAAGGAGAGAGCATAATGGGGGTATCAGAGAAGGATGTCTATAAAGTAAATGTGTCTATTTAATAAATATTAAACAAAATAAATATTCATGCCTTTGTAGCTGCTGTGCATGAGGTGATAATAGAAACATGCGCAGTGGCACAGACTCATACACTTGTCGAGCGCATCTCTTTTTCACAGATATCACTAGAAATAGTTCGTCGTTTCTGTAGTGTGTCAATAGCAAAGAAAAGGAGAAACATATTAACTGACCGTAAAAAGAGCGAGTGTGCGCTAGGGGTGCAACGGTTTTCGGTAAAAAATCTAACCGTACAGTTCTCCACTTACGGTTTGGCACGCACTTGCACCGCGGTTCATTTCGAATGACGACACCTCCTATATGGTTTGTTGAAAATAGCAACGTTCGGATAATGTATATTTCAGTCGATGAATACGCATTCTGGCTTCCCAAAACATTACAACAGCGATGATGAAAAAGCGTGGACAAAACTGTCACTCTCTGTAAACTTGGTTCAATGCGAGTGCCGTATGCTCTAATGTCCAGTCATTTACGGCATCATCACCCGGGAGTTGATGGCGTTGATTGCATTGTGTCTTAAAGGGAAAGAGGCCTATTCCTGCTGCCTGTGTTTTTAATGTTAATTAAACAACAAATGTCAAAGAAATCACTCACTGCTCTTGACTAAATAGCTTTTGTAACTAAATAATGATTAATCTTTAGTTAATTTATACAGTGAAGATAACATGCAGTGTTATTTTATATTTGATTATTTTATTCATTTTCTGTACCTGAAAACTACTGTTAGATACCTGGAAAAACAGTTTATTTTATTTGAATCTTTGCTCTGTTCCATTGATTTGTGTTGTTGCTTGTAGTTTGATTGTGTTCTTATTTTCTTTTTTTCTTTTTTTGACAGTATAGTCCTTTTTCCCTGAACATAGCACATACCGAACCGTACCGAAACCGTGACCTTAAAACCGTGATACAAACCGAACCGTGAGAAATTCGAACCGTTGCACCCCTAGTGTGTGCACTTCTGTTTCATGCTCTTGATTGCTGATCGCTCACTCAGCACACATGCATCATTTGAATTAAAACTAAATTGTAAATCCAAGCAAAAACATGAACTGTAACATGATTAATTTATAACATTACTGCATTATTACATGAGAACCTCATGTGATTACTGTGCCGTTTCACTGGACAGGGCTCCACAGTAAGGACTGCCCGATGGCCTGGGGCCAGCGTGAACGATGCTTGGGACAGTTGATGGAACTATCGCTGTCCTGATCGGGCCAGTGCTGCATCGTCATGAAAGTTTATCATTTGGGCATTTTTAGACCTTGCCAAATTAAATATTGAATCGCAAGAAGGCACGAAAGAACTCAATTTGTTTAGTGCAAACATCTGAAGCCAGTAGAAAACATTCTGAGCGTTGAGCCCTGCTGGAGCAGCTCTAAATAGTAAATGAAAGATAAAAAAGAGCACTAGAATGAACAGTGAAAGTTACAGAAGCTTGTATAATACATTTTAATAGGCATAGTTAAATGTGAAAATAGCTGAAGGAAATATCAATTAGATAAATGAATTAAGCCAACTAATATGATTCATATTCTTTAGGTTTCTTTACCCAATATTGTTTTAAAAATTACAAATGCAATGAAAATAGAGGCAATGGTATTGGTAAGTACCAAAAATGAAAGTGTCGGACTCGTTCTGGAAAAAGTGACATTGGCACATCCCTAGTATAAGTAAGGATTATGATATTAGCCTAAGTATTTAAGAAACAAGCATGCAAAGGGTGGAGGATGTGGACACCTTAATGAATGATGATACTTTGAAATATGAAAGGAAAATCCAAGAAACGTGTTATGTAACATAAAAATCACTTGACTTAGTAGCCTGAAACCACTGATCAGACTTTACTTTCTTACATTGCTGTGTGTCTGTATAGGCAACAGGAGAGGGTCAATGGGCAGAGAGAGGACATAGAGAGGCAGAGGAAACTGCTGATGAAGAAGAAACCGCCCAACGCCAGTCAGACTCCTCCCCCCAACCTAGAACCCAACAAACGCAAGAGCAAGAGCAATGGCGCGGAGAATGAGATGTGAGTTTTCTGTCTTCCATCATGTTTGGCATTGAGTAGTTTAGCATTTCAACTTAATTGGATTTTATCCTAATTTGTTTGTCTTTACAGGTTATCTTTAGCAGAATACCATGAGCAAGAAGAAATTTTTAAACTGAGACTCGGGCACCTGAAGAAGGTATTCATATCAACACATTCATATTACATGTATGATTAAATTCGTTTTGTCAAGGAAATGGGTCTTAATGTCTTGGTGCTCTGTGTGTGTGTTGCAGGAGGAAGCAGAGATTCAAGTGGAGCTGGAGCGATTGGAGCGTGTGCGTAATCTTCACATCCGAGAGCTCAAGAGAATCCACAATGAAGATAACTCCCAGTAGGCACTTTCAAAGTTTATTTCCACACTTTTGCCTGTTTGGTTTCAGTACAGGGATTCTTTTTTTAGAGAGCTTTTGAAGGTTTTTCAGAGTTTAAACAGATAAATCCACCATAATCCACCTATTAAATCAATGATCGATTTGTCTTTTCAACTCTCAGGTTTAAGGATCATCCCACGCTAAATGACCGTTACCTGCTCTTGCACCTATTGGGCCGAGGAGGCTTCAGTGAGGTCTACAAGGTAAGCAGATCTGTGATGGGAAATGTGTTTGTGAATGTTTAGGGATGAACAAATATATATATTTACATAATCAACTAGTCAGTGGGTTGACTGGATGACTTGTCGACTAGTAGGGATGTGCAACATCGATCAAGTACTCGACCGTGACAGCGACGATTGATCATGTAAAAGATGATCGAAATGTTTTTTGTTTTGTTTTTTCTCCTGATTGGTTATAACAGCACTTTGGGCGGCGCCCTGAGTTCTGATTGTTTAGCTTGCCACAGCATGCGTCAAAAGACGTGAGAGAGAATGTCTGGCTTCACTTTGACAAGATAGATGAAAATACAGTTCAATGCAAGCTGTGCAGCGCCAAGCTTTTATCTTGTGCTGAAAATATCCTTTAAATTATATTCATAATTAATTCAGCAATAATCATCAGCATAGGCTCCGAGCACCCACGGGAAAAACACAAGATATTCTCTTTTCATTTCAACCAATAAAAATCGATTGAAGCCTTCAGACACGGCTTTCTTTTAATTTTTATAGTCCATTTGATGCAGTTTCTATTTCGTTAATGTTGAGAGCGCATTTGTAACGCACGTGAGAGCGCAATCCATGTAATTCATCACGAGCAGGAATCTCTTTGCTCGGACGCGGATTTCTTTGACTCTTACACTGAATGCGCTCAAACTTTGTCCTGTCACAAATCTCAGTGCTTTTTCTCATGGAGAGTGGGCACCCACCCGCAGAAACATAAATCGGTGCAAATGGTCATCAGTGATTTTCATACTGTAAAGTAACATTATGGTTGATCAGAAAGTGCAAATTGAATCCAAAATATTGCTGAAATATTAGAATAAATAAAAATTTACAATAGTGACACTAATGTAGCCTAATAGAATGTGAATTTGTTGTGCTTTCGTTTCGTTGGCTGTGTTTTTAAAGCGCAACAGGAGTTCAGTTTTTCATCTGACTAATCTAATATAGGATGCGTTGATATCAACATTTTTTAATATGCTGAATGCGCTGAATATCAGTGTTTAGTTTCATGCTCAAGTACAATGCCTGATATGTGATTGCTTTTAGGCTAGATGTTTCTTTAAAAAAAAAATAATACTGATTTTATAATAATGCAGCAGTGTTTTTTTCGTCATATTTGTTCAATGGCTTATGCTAATTTGTTTTATTCTTATGGCTTCGAAAACGTGCAGGCAATTTATGGAATGGAATCACTTAATAATGTAGATGAAAATAAAGCACAAATCTGCCATAAACATAGCATTATAATGAGAACTTTATAGAAATCTGTAGTAAATTCTGTCCTTGCCCATGTTTCAGCACGCTGTTATGAAAGCGCATCACGGCGGGAGCTCTCTCTCTCACTCACTCTCGCTTTAGCACGTAACTTAAAGTTCACTGGCCTTTGCATCCTTTTATACAGATACCAGTTGTAATGTAACGTCTATGTTATGTATCTGAGTTATCTGATTAATATCATTGGATGTGTCATAGAACGGGCTTCAGTTTATTGGCATAAATTCACTCCTCACCTCGGGCAGCTATTCCTTTTAGATGCTTCTTAATAACATTGCTGCATCACAATCATAATCTAACAGTGTTCTAATCACGTGTTCATGTTTCCATAGGCAGGTTTTCATGTAATATTTTTATTTTTAACCTTCATTTTCATATAAGTCTTCAGATATTTTCATTATCTCCACGACAGCCATGAACACCCCCCTGATTACTCGTTTTTGAAACCTATCGATAATCGAAATGAAAAATTGTCAAAAATGCCCATCCCTATCGATTAGTGCATCTTAAAGAAAAAAATCATGTAGCTGTTCACATAGGACACAGACTTAAAATAGAGGGTTAAAAAAGTAGATAAGTTAGGCAGCTTTACTAATTGACTAGTACTGCTATTTAAGCCTGACTTTCTCTTCCTGTTCTTTTCTCTTTCTCCAGGCCTTTGATTTGACTGAGCAGAGGTATGTGGCTGTGAAGATTCACCAGCTTAATAAGAACTGGAGAGATGAGAAGAAAGAGAACTATCACAAGTGAGTGAAAACACCTTTTCCATCCTTGTTTCTTAAAAACTACTCAATCTTTTGGTTCAACATTAGGAGCCAAGTGTGCTTGTCCCAGAATGCGTTCCTCTTTCTGAACCAGACTGTGGAATTCTGAGGCCTCAACAATGTAAAATATAAATATTGACAAAAATTGTATACCAATATCATTGTTCTCAATATGTTTAAAGATTCAAATATGGTCTATTATTCTGTCAATGAAAAGTTTATTCAGCACGACTTGTTAATTAAAATGGGTTGACATTAAATGTTTTTAGGCATGCCTGTCGAGAATATAGGATCCATAAGGAACTGGACCATCCCAGAATAGTCAAACTGTATGACTACTTCTCCCTGGATACCGACTCGTGAGTTAACTTGCTCTTGTCTTATTGAAATATAAATGGTCTCTGATTTAAAGCCCATTTCAAGATGTGTATCATTTTCACTAATTTTGTGTAATCTACATATTTGATTGGTGCAGTTTTGCACCAATTATTTCACTCCTTAAAATGGAGAGATGAAAGAGGTCTTGATTTATGTGGTATTGTTTCTAGATTCTGCACTGTTCTAGAGTACTGTGAGGGGAACGATTTGGATTTCTACCTGAAGCAGCACAAGCTAATGTCAGAGAAAGAGGCCCGATCCATCATAATGCAGGTCGTCAATGCCCTCAAGTACCTAAATGAAATCCGCCCGCCAATCATCCATTACGACCTCAAACCAGGTATGACATGCATATGACACCCCGTAGACCACTGAACTTTTGTGCTGGGCCAAGAATGAGAACGGCACCATTATGATGGAGAAAGGGTTCAAGATGACTCTGTTGAGCACTGATCCTTGTGTTTGTCTAGGTAACATCCTGCTGGTGAATGGCACAGCATGTGGAGAGATAAAAATCACAGACTTCGGGCTGTCCAAGATCATGGACGACGACAACTACGGGGTGGACGGCATGGAGCTGACGTCACAGGGGGCAGGGACATACTGGTGAGTGGTCTGCAATGACCAGGATTTGTGAAGTTCTTGAATTTGGTCAGATGAAGTGACATTTCCCTCAACACAAAGCTGACAATGTTGTTAAGTCTTTTGTGGTCTAAAAGTTTGTATAAGCAGCTGAGCCCAAATTGATAAACTTGCCTTATTCTGCTCCAGGTATCTTCCTCCAGAATGCTTTGTGGTTGGAAAAGAGCCACCTAAGATCTCTAACAAAGTAGATGTTTGGTCCGTTGGAGTCATCTTTTATCAGTGCCTCTATGGGAAGAAGGTAAAAGACACACAAGTACATTTTCTAATACTGGCTGCGTAGTCACTGTCCACTGAGATATTAGTGCCTTTCTCTCCTCATCATTTTCATTCTTTCTTCACCACACAGCCGTTCGGTCATAATCAATCCCAGCAGGACATCCTCCAGGAGAACACTATTCTCAAAGCCACAGAGGTGCAGTTTCCTCCCAAACCAGGAGTCTCACCTGAAGCTAAGGTACCTTTGTAGAGGGTTCACTATCTGTCTTTTCTTCATGGTAAAGTCACCTTTATTTTGTAGGGGATTTACAGTTAAGCACCAGATATGAATGAAGACCCGGAGTCAGGGTTAAAAAAAATAAATAAATAAATTAAAATTTTACTAAAGAATAGTTTGCAGTTTCATCGGCAGAAGTCAGCTTCAACACTCACAAGGAGTTCGTAGGCCACCCCCCGCACACATTCAATACAGCAGCAATTAAATTAACTACGTCATTACTTCAGGTTGAATGATTCTGATTGGCTAAGAAATAGATTATCTTGTCCACAATGTCCACACATGGGCTGATAGGCAGAAGCATATATCTCTATTGATTATCCGGATGACACCAGTACCCTGGTTTAGGAACCAGATTGTCGAGAAAAACAAGTCATTCCATCATCCAGGGTGCCAATCGTCCATCTATCACCAATACTGATCTGCAACAAGAATACCAGCACACATACACAGATTGACAGGATACATAGCTTCTTCAAGGTTAAAGTTGGTTGAACAGGATACTTCCCCAAAACACACTGATAACATGGTCTCATTCTCAGTAAGAGGTACTCTAGTAATAGAAGATGAAAAGTTTTAACACGTTAAATGCCTCTCTCAAGAACTTGTTACAAAACAAATACATATTTGTTGTCTGGAAGCCGGGCTAAATGAGTTAACACTGTTGCTGCATTCTTGACAATTTAGAAGTGGTCGATATTTCCAAAATCTAAACACAAGACAGTATGTTGTGTTTTTTTTTTTGTTGTTGTTGTTGTTTTTTTACCAAGTGTTTACCTGACACATCGACCGCCACTAGGTCAAACCTACTGTCACTAGCTATGTTTCCATCCAAAGTTGCGAATTTAACTTATGCGCAAAATTGCAATATTGCAATATTGCATAATACATTTGCAAATAAACACAATTTTATCTTGCTTTGAGGCGGATGCTGCTGTTTAGGAACGCAGTCATGTTAGACAATTCTGGGAGGAATTATACCGAACCACATTGACGACAGACTTCTGAATGATCAAAACAACATTTCAGATGCTTTGCATCTTTTTGATGCGCATCGAGGAATTTATTCGGTAAATGTGTTTCCATCGTAGTTTATGCACGTTTTCTTATCGGATAGAAAATTTATCTGACTCAAGCAAGTGCATACGTTTTTTTATGCGGATTTTTAAAATTTACGCGCATCTTGGCGTTTCCATCCAGCAGTTTTTGATGCAATGTGCCAAAATTCACACAAAAATGGGTAGATGGAAACATAGCTACTCTCAGATACTAAATAGAGACTTCTATGATTGTCAATTTATTCAAAAATACATGGAGAGAGCACATTCCTGTAATCAGACTGGTGATTTGTATAACTAAATAAAATTTCATAGACTTGAAGAAATTATTATAATATCATGTGATTATATATAGAAGGATAAATATTGATTATTGGTTAATACCTTGATTATAAATCTTGCATTAAAATACACTCAAAAGGGTATATATTGAAGCGGCAGTGGATTCCAGAATCTCCCTTCAATTTATATAGCACTTTATAAAATAAAGATTGTTTCAAAGCAGCTTTACAGGGATAAACGGGAAAATACTGATCAGTAGTGCAAACATAATTAAACTCTGCTGTAAAGCAGCACAATATTGTCTTCACTCAGCTGAAGTCAGGTCTGTGTTGATTCAGTTTGGTTCAATAACTGAAAAGTTCATCAATTATAGATCAAGATCAGTTCATCTATAAAGCAGCTCTCTAGAAACCAGTGATGTCATCATCCAATAGTGTCAGTGTAGGCAAATCAATAATATTACTGAATATTAAGTGTCCCCAACCCCAAGCCAAAAGGAGACAGAGGCAAGGAACTCAAACTCCATCAGATGACAGAATGGAGAAAAAAACCTTGGGAGAAACCAGGCTCAGTCTGGGGTGGGGCAAACAAACAAACATGGAATATGATGTGAATATGAATCCAGGCTGCATTACAAGTCAGATTGTGGATTGATATCACACAGATCTCCTTCTGCTTGAAGATCGGGATACATCATGCCAGCATTTGGTGGCAGAATGAGATGAAACTGGCCATAGTGTGATCCCAGAGCAGAGAAATTCAGTCCCAGGATTGTTGAAGAATTTGAGTGTCATGAAATAAGAGTTACTGTGCTCCTATCAATCCTTTTTGTATCCAGATTTCCCCATGAGTACATCTTCAGTGTGGTACAAATTTTTAGATTTAAAAATGTTGAATCTTTCTTCTGCATTTGACTAATTATAAATCCTCCCCAGTTCTTTAAATCGATTTTTATTCATATTTATTAAAATAGTGATGACATTTTAGTTACACTACCATGCAGAGGTTTGGGGTCAATAAAATACTTAAAAATAAATAAATAAATAATACTTTTATTGAGCTAGGATGCATTAAATTGATCAAAAGTGACATTTTTGGGGGTTAACAAATGTTTTTAGCATTTCAAATGCTTTTTTCCCCCATCAACAAATCATGAAAGAAAAAATTTCAACTTTGATAATGACAAGACTAATATTTCACAGTATTAATGTTTATACTGTATTTTTGATCAAATAAATGCAGCCTTTGTGAGCATAAACTTTTCAAACACATTTTAATCGGACCTAAACTTTTAAAAGGTAGTGTATATATCCATTGTGTAGGATAATTTAGAAAAAAGGATGATTTTTATTTATTTTATTTTATTTTATTTTAAGGTTGCTATAAAGTGCCTGCTTTGACTTTGAAACCATTTTCAGATAAAAAGAAGTCAGAGTAATAATTAGGGCCACAACTGATTTTAATAATCTGTCAGTTATATGGAATGTACAGTTATTTCAAAAAAAAAAAAAAAACCTGTTGTCTCTGTTTGTCCCATGTTAACCTTTTAGCAAGCAACTTGCTCAAATGCTGTGCTCACATTAGTGGCACCAGAAAGGTTGTGGGACTCTGTCATTAGTTTGGTTTTGTGTTGCTAGGAGACTTAACATAATAATGACTAGTTACTTAGTGAGCCAGATTGGCTAATATTTGCTCATGTCACAATATTCTTTATTGTCTGCTTCCTTTTTACATAAAATGTAGGTTCTGAATATATATATATTTTTTTTAGCTTGATGGCACAAACTTGCCTTCACCCCCCCAAATTTTGGGACCACTCTGAAAACTGAAATTCCATTTAAAAAAAACAAATTTTCATGTAAAAAAACATGAATATGAAATAAAAACAAATGCCAACCTAAATTACTTCCATACATTGCTGTTGATGGTTTTCTGCTTGAACATGCTATGATAATTGAACATTTTCTAATGCCAATGAATTCCTTGTCTACTCCAGGCCTTCATTCGCAGATGTTTGGTGTACCGTAAGGAGGATCGTATTGACGTTCACCAGCTGGCCAGTGACCCCTACCTCCTCCCACACATACGCAAGTCAGTGGCTGCCACCGGTAACAACAGCATGGCCGTCGCCTCAACCTCCAGCTCCTCTAACAGCAGCGCCTCAAATTGAGAGCCCCGTCCATCCTCGCTTGTTTTGATCGGAGCGGGGGGTGTGGGGCATTTGCATTTTGCCCCGCCCCTCTCTGCAGTGTACTGGAAGGGGTCTCAAACCCCTTACCTGCCAAGCGAGGGAGCAGGAGGAAAGGGTAAGCGAGGGATGGAGACGACACACATCCCCCTCCACCCTTCTTCCTCTCCCAGGCATCTGGAGGGTTGTTTTGTTTTATTTTAATTTTTTGGATGGGAGGGGACTAAAAAAAACACCCCCTAGAGTGAGCCAGAGCGAGAGGAATTCAAAAAAAGGGTGTATTACATGTGAGAAGGATGGAACTGCAACGGCTCAAGACTGGTGGAAGAGACGCCCTGCACCCCACAACACACAAAGACATGCATACACATGTATAGACACATTTATAACGAGGTCAGCTTGATTTTTCTTACATGGCAACACCGTTGATGGGACAAGCCTCATTTTAATGTGCATTCAGGTGTACAATATTCCTAAAGAATCTGGAGACGCTCCCTGCTGACACAAAGCCTGTCCCAGCCCATTTTCCTCACTCTCTCTCATTCTTTTTTGCCTTTGGAACGGATCTATGAACTTTTGGAAGCAATACTGTCAGTGGGTTCATTTCAACAATAGTTAACCCTAGTTTAAACGCCTTTCTGAACTCAGATCACACAATAAATGCTGAGGCCAAATCAGCATCAGGACCTCTAGGTTAGCTGATCGTCTGGGAATGCTGGGAATCAGATGTTTGTACCATGTGAGAGATGTAATGGACAAGTCTAGCCCAGTTGTTTGTCTCTGGAGTTTTTTATTTTATTTTTTTAATTTTTTTGTCCTACTCACTTTCACCCCTATTCTATGACCAAAGCTGAGCTCTACCAGTAGGTGGTGCTGTTTGACTTGAGTGTTTTTATTTTTCTGTCTTTTTTTTTTTTTTTTTGCTTTATG
>RJVU01053643.1:1680365-1734778 GCA_003731715.1 Anabarilius grahami | reverse complement strand
AAGAATCTAATGTTGGAAAATGAGATAAAGTTAGATTTTATTTTTCATTGATTAAAAGTGTTGTGCCTCACATAGAAACACAGACACAAATGCGTTCAAAAATTACACACAGTCATATATGTTTAGGTCTGGTGATACGGCTAATTGCCTGATCCTGTTTTACTGTTTGTGGGAAAGAACTCCTCTAGCGGGGGCGGAGCTAGTTCAGGGGTACAGGGCAGAACTCGGAGCGATCATTAAATACTATTGGTTATTAATATATTTTGTTGTCTGCTTTATTTGTCTTCCTAAAATGTTTACAGATACTGTCTTAAAAGTTTTAAATCTGCCTTTTCGGATCAGTGTTGCAATAGTTAAAGGGGCTATAATTAAGAATTTACACGTACTAATAGCTTTTTGTTATTGCCAATGTGTGGACAGCTTGTAACAACTTAAAAAAACAAGTCCTTCCTCTACTTCCTATCCTAGATTGTCTATGAAAGACTGTAGACTGATTTTAAAGTGAAGGACTCAGGAAGTTTTTGCAGGGAAAATCAAGATGTGCTGTTTACGTGCACTTACACTGAATGAATGTTCAGGATAATGCCGAAAGAGCTATTCTGTACTATGTCAAAAGGGATTAATTATCATCTCTTATAGCCAGATATATAGTCTAAAGTCTCAAATATATACTTTATAATCAAACTATCTTAACAGTGTAATTTTAATTACCTCATCTGTTGACTTGATGCTGACGCAGAGCTGGTGCAAACATGTTTTTTTGTTCACACTTTAGAGTCCAAATCTCATTAACTATGACCTTTGCCTCAAACTCCTAATTACTGCTTATTAATAGTAAGGTAGTTAAGTTTAGGTGTTGGGTAGGGTTAAGGGATGTAGAACATAGTCATGCAGAATAAGACATTAATATGTGATTTATAAGTAATAAACAGCCAGTATTCTAGTAATATGCATGCTAATAAGCAACTTGATAGTGAGGATTGGACCCTAAACTAAAGTGTTACTGGGTATGGGGATATATATATATATATATAATATATATATATATATATATATATACACACACACACACATCTTAGCTGTGCGTTTTAGTTGAATTGGT
The DNA here is from genome assembly GCA_003731715.1 of Anabarilius grahami. NCBI lineage: Eukaryota > Metazoa > Chordata > Actinopteri > Cypriniformes > Xenocyprididae > Anabarilius > Anabarilius grahami. Next base: position 1,733,676 of record RJVU01053643.1, on the reverse strand, counting down.
CTACTTTATCGGACTACTTGCACATGAATTTTTCAAGTTAAATCACCTGATGTTTTGAAATGCTCTCAAATGTGGGTAGAACGGTGCTTTTTCCGTTATGTGTCACACATTCGTTCAGTGGGCGAGATGTACCTGAATACAAGACTACAGGCTGCTTCTCACCTCAGGGTATCCGTGTCTGTGATTTTCTTCCAGCTCCTCAGCAAAGCTGGATTTTCAGTATCCATAAGTCGAATGCCAAGATGCGCACAACTGCTCCAATGGTATGACCTTTGCAGAATGACTGTGTTGAAGTCAAATTCAATGTGAAAGCTGCTGGAATAATGTTGGGGAGGCAAGGCCTGTGGATTTCGATGGCTGAGAAAGCTTGTGTATTTGTTAGTATGTGGTGATTGGAAATGGGTTGTGAAATCTCTGAAACCATAAAATTTCCCATTCAATCAGAAACAGATAGTTTGGATGGGTGCTGGATGAATCATTGACCTATTCAGTCTGAAGCCAAGCCAAATGCATTTGGACCGTTCAACCCTTTTCAACAGCTGTTGAACTTCATGGTTAAAACCAATTACAAGTATTATAATTGTTTTGAACCTGAACAATCCCTGAAAAGTCTCGGTAAAGATCATAATAATAAGCATTATTTATTTTTATACATGTATTATATTTTTACTTTTTACAAAACTGGCACTAAAAAAACCCCTCTCCACAGCTTAAGCATACTTCCAGTCTCTGGGGATTGTTTTGGACACTTAGGCAAGCAGCAGCTTGAACCTGTAGATGATTACTTTACCAAACCAGGGCCTGTCTGACTATTCCACCCCAACTACTCCACCCATTTGTTTACTCTGGCCTAGTGATCTCATGCGCGATTACATTACAGAACCTGTCCTGGACTGCCAAATGGTGCAAGGAGTGTCAAGAACATTCACAGCTTGAATTAAAGTATTCTCCTCTCACCTTGCCATAGTCTCACGAAGATTGTCCTACTTAATTGTGTTCATACTGGCAATAACATATTACTAAGTTTAAAGTGCTTATTTCAACATGCACTTCCTGTTTGAATCACTTTTCTGCAAGTTGTACTTCACTTTTCTGTTCCTGTAATCTTTCAATATTTAAAAAAAAAAAATAGATAAAATATGAAAAATGTAAAAATTTGGAACATAATGGGAAAAATAATTGAATGAATTTGATCACGTGACTTTAAAGCATTAGGGAGCATGATTTAATAATGTTTTTGGACTATAACTTGTTTTATAATATGTTTGAAAAACTATTATTTTATAACTGTTATCTAACATTAGCATACAATTATAACATAAATTTGCATGGAAAGTTGCATTCCTAAAATGGTGATTTTGACCATTGTCACCTTCAGATCTTCAAGCTTTTGACTGAAACACAACATAATCTGTTGACCTGATGTTCAGTTTATTGCACTCTTTTTTAATTAGCTTGATTTAGTGACCAAAAAATGTAATATATAATATTTAATATGTAACAGTATCAATTCTGCCATTTCTATTTATTTTCTATATTGGTGTTTAAAACAGATTTTGGTAACACGGTTGTGAAATAACTAGAAAATAAAAGAATTAAAATAAAATTGTTAATTTATAATTTAGTTTGACCTCCTGAGGTTAAGCACGTCCTTCCACTGACCATCTGTTGACCATTTGAGTTTTAGGCCCTTGGTTGTACCCCATTTGTTGGGAGCGAATTATATTTTCATATACATTTGTATTTAAATGTATATAAATACTGTTGGTCTGCAGTGCATTGAATGTTATTAGTCTATATTCATGTGCAGGAAATATGTAGGACGTTTACTCGCTTTTGACAGAGGAGACTTCCAAGTAGGCTATTTCTTTCCCCAAGTAAAGCTAGTGTTGCATATGAGTAAATAATAATATTACAGTGTCGTGATTCTGTTGCCTGAGAACAAAGTATTGCGAACTTCTCAGTCCTGGACACTTATCCCGGGTGTCGGGTAGTCATTCAAACTTATTTCTCCGCCTCTTCCACTTCATTTTCTTAGGACGTGTGAGTGTGTGAGTGTGCAGTGAAAGTGAACGGTCTGCCCCTCTCATTCACTCCAAACTCATCACAGTCCACGCACACAGCGACACTGACACTCTCAAAGCCCGTCTGTCCTTCACAATTCCTGCTTCTGTTTCAACGGGAAGGGGGAAAACCAGTCGTTTTTCTCTCCGTTTCACCTTTCCGCGGGCATGCATCAGCACGGTGGCGGGCACCTGGAGGGCTGCTGGAGTCGCGCGTGGATAAATGTTTGCAGATGCACTTTATATTTATTTCTAGTATTAAGCCTGGAGCGGAGCACCGTGCACTCAGGTAGGAAACATTCACGCTTTATTATCACTTTTTTTATTGTGTCTTTGCCCTTTTTTCTGACTTCTTTGTTTTCATGATTATTGAAGTGCTTTGTGAATTAGAAATAATACTAATAACGAGGCTTGGTTTTATTTGGGGTGCTGTTGTGTTGTGTTGTGTTGTGTTGGCTCCGGGTGCACTGGTGTGAAGGAATGCCACGAAAATCCAAACTCTTGAGTGGAACCAGATGTGAGAAAAGGAAGAGAGTACAGGGGGAGGGGAGTGCGAGCGCTGCTGGTGTGGATATTGATTCATTCTAGTTATTCGAATCATTTGAATCGATTCACTAAGAGAATCATTAACTGGTTCGTTTATTGATGCTTTCTGCAGGTTACGTAGCTACGCCAGTAGGTGGCGACAAGCAAATAACCTTTGGTGTGTTATTTTTGAGTCACTGAATCGTGTTGTCAACTGATTCGTTATTAAGCATCAAGTCGTTAGATGCTTTATTAAAAATTGCATGGTTATACCAAAGACTATAGATATAGAAAGACGGTTCACTCCTATTAGTTATGAATGGGAGAAACTGCAATGTGCAATTTGGCAGAATACAGCCCACCTTCTAAGTAAAAGAGCCAATTGCTAATTAATAAAGTCATTGTGTCACTGCAGCTGCCGTTAGAAGCTACAGTTCCCAGAGAAACCTGAGACTCGCGCTTAGGACTGCACATGCCCATTCAGTCTAGACTGAAAAATACGCTTTTTTAACGCTATTTGAGCATAAGAAACAATATTTATGGGACAGTTCGTGTCAGATTTTGTTGCTGATTTGAAATATGTTATTTAGTTGTGAGTTTGCCAAGCAGTTTTTGAGATTTCAGGATTCCTCCTTGCAAATAGATAGGACTTGGTCTTGGATACCCGAAATAGCTGCAAAAATGGCCGCCAAGTGAACAGACTTTCCTTGAAAGTATATATATACTAGGTTATAAAGAAGAAACTCTAGAAATGACATGTAAACATCATAAACATTTCCCTAAAATTGAAAACAAACCATAGCTGTCATTTTTTCCTTCATTTTGTCAACTGCTTGGCATAATTTCTTTGTAGATATAGGACGAGGTTCACTTCTGAACAAGATGTCTGATCAAGCCTCATTCGTTCATTTCCTTCACAAACCAGTGTCTTGTTGAATGCTGTTTCTGTCTTGTTCATTGAGTCCACATAAGTCCAATATTTGACTCGTTCAGTTATTAGCCTGATAAAGTTTATGCTCCTTTAGAGCCTGAACTCTAATGTTGTTTGCTCATATAGGCCTACCATATTCAGTCATTAAAGGCAGGAAAACACTCGTTTTAAAACGGCGATTCTCTGAACGATTCGATTTGTTCACTCAAAAGATTTGTTCAGAAAACGTATTAGTTCATAGACAACGCAACACCATTAGGCACTGCTTTTATGTTTCATAGCGCAACTTTAGTGGGCGAAAGGACATTTTGAATTATGAAGGACAGTCGTTATGCCTGTTTGCAGAAGTATGTTCGTAGTTTCTCACTGCTCTGTTAACCTGTGTTCTCAAGCGCTTGATTCTCACCCGTAAGCAGAAGTGCCCTAAATATCCGGTTACACAATAACGAGCCTCAGCTGAGGGCTGTCTGCTTCTCTGGGGTCTTGTATACGTTTTAGTGCTTCTCTCAATTTCACAGTCCAGCATAGGTTTTTGCACCTCTGTGTCAGGGACTGTCACATCTCTAATAAAAAGAAGAAAAAAAGTTTTGAAGAACAGAGCAGTGGTGTTAAACAGGCTAAAACCCGACAATTCCTGTAAGAGATGGAATTATGAATCAATAATTCTTAGCATGAGAAGCTGGAAGGTTTCTTATTCTCTCTTGTTGCTCTTAAAATGCTAATATTGGCTCATCTCTGGTCTTGAGCTTCACACAGCAACATAATCTGTTTAATTTTTTTACTGTAGTGAATAATTATTTTTTAATTCAGTAGTTTTATTGATAAAGTTTAGCATTTCAGTCATTAAAATTTTATATTTATTTAAAAAAATTGTTTTTTAATGTATTTAAAATAAAATTTGATGAAATTCTGACCATTTGATGCTTCAGATTTATATTTGTTTCTAGCAGATTTATTATCAATTATAGTCAAAGATCATCTTTTAAAAATGTATTATTCATGCATTTTGGCCTTTTGAAATTATAATGTTTATAATATTTGACTATTATTATTATTATAATAATTTGCAGCAGTTTTTTTCTCTTACAATTGTTTTTTAATTATTGATGTTTTTCAATTTTGAGTGCCAATGCATGTAAAAACCATGAGGAGATTTTATATCGGACCTCATTTGGAGTTTGATCTCAGGTCAGAGCTCTGCTAGGTTGAGGGCTCAGTAACGGGAGCTGAGAAACAAATACCAACCGGAATTTCCTGTGTGTTGGTCAACCTCTGTGTTTACAGAATAAAAGGATAATCTATACAAAACCCTGACCTCTCTCTGCACCCTTCCGTTTGCTCCCTCACTCCTTTTTTTCCTCCCTGTCTCCCTGCTGGCTTGTTACCTTCCTTCCCCCAACTCCATCTCTTTCTCTCTCATATTGTATTCCTTAACTCATTGCCCTCCTCCAAAAAGGGGAAGGGAGAAACAAAAATACATCTGTCATAATAATAAACGTTTAGCTTTGGTAGCTTAGAATCAGGGGTTCAGGAAAACCACATACCACCACATGAGCTCACGCTAAGACTTTAGTCCCCCCCATTGAGTGCCTGTTTCTTCTGCCTTTTCCATTTCGTGGTGTCCTTTGTATTTTGTCATGGGGATTACACTCTAAATTCAGAAGCTATCGACTAGTTTCTAATATGTTGGCGATAATACAGAAGTATGTTAAAGTATAGAATCACTGTTTGTTTTTTGTTTTTTAAATAAGTTAGTAAAATCAACCATTTTTGTGATGAATTCTTCAATCATGTTGAGTAAATAGTATGTAAAATAAGTCCATTGCATATGGACAATCAATTTTTAGTACATCTTTTCATTAGTACAGTGTATTGCATTACATATTAGCCTATTATCAGTCACCATGCACATTAGAAAGCCAGTGAAACACCAATCAGAACATAGTTAATTTCTAAGACAACAACATTCTTCCTCAGGTAATCAATAAGTTGTTGCCTGAGGTGGAATATCAAAATTTGAGCAATGTTTCCTGTGTTTTAGCCTTCAGCTCCTGAGGTATAACTGTTTCAGATGGAAATCTTGCATCATATCTGTTTTACCAGCGCCTAGATCAACTTTAAACGACAATTCATCGGAAACATTCCACAGACTGTGACGAAGAGACCATTTTCGCCCACACTAGTCATATCGATGTCATCATCAGCATTATGTAATCAGTGATCGCAAAAACTATATGTTTAGCTGTGCAGCATCATCCGTGCCATGATATGTTCTCATCTCTACCATCTGGAAGAAGGTGGTTTTATGGAGCATTCATGCCAAAACCCCAGCCTGAAAAAAGAGTTCCTTCCTGTAAGCTGTCAGCCTACTCAATAACTGTTCGAAAACCTTGTAATGGATGGCATTCTGCCTCGCAGTGCTCTAACTGTACGTCAGACGAATCATCGATATTAGCTATGCATTTATCTTAAATCACACAACCAATGCTGATTTACAGATCATTTTTCATGTTTAATGGTTTCTTAACACTGCATGCTCTTTGCATGCATTATTACGGCTCATGTGACATCCTGTGCCAGCTGTCATGGTATTTTGTTTTGTTTTATGTTATGCAATATTTCTGGAAGTAAGCACTCATTTAGCAGATGCTTTTATCCAAAGCAACAATCCCCTGAAGCAACCTTGTTTTAAGTAACCTGCCTTGCTCCAGGGCACATAGTTATTTGCTTTAGGCTTTCCTTTCTATGAATTTGCAGTTTTAAGTGTCATTATTATTATTGTTATTATTATTATTATTACTTCTACTTCTATCACTACTACTACTGCTGCTGCTATTTGATGTATTTTTATTCATTACATTTTATTAGGCCCACACTGAGAGAAAGATTAGTATTAGTATTATTAATGCTTTTTAAAATTGTATTTATATTTTTCATTTTTATTCATTTGTGTTTATTTGGCCCTCAATGAGAAAAATGAAAGTAAACTCATTATTACTATTACTACTACTACTACTATTATTATTACTATTAATATTACTAACGTTTTTTATTTATTTAAAAAATAATGAGAAAAATAAACTGAGTAATATTATTGTTTTAAATGCTCTTTATTTTAATTTATTTAAAAAAGGTTTATTATTATTATTAGTAGTAGTACTATTAATGTTTAAATTTATTTTATTTTATTAATATTTATATTTATTGTGCATTAGAGTACGATTGACTTTAACATTTAATTATATATTTAGTTTTAAACTAAACCTGAGAATGTATTCCTGACTGATTATCAAAAATATTTGATCAGAGATAGTGATCATAAACATTGCCATTTATTTTTGTTTACTTTATTCGAACTCCCAAAATGTGTCATCTCAGTAAATCCCTGTTTCATTGTGAAGACATTAGGATGATGCTCAAGAAATGTCTGAGCCTGCTTCGCCCTTTATCCGTCAGGAGTGGAGAGAAACGCTTTGATGTTTGTGTGAACGCGCATGTCTTTACCTTCCTTCCTCCGGGGTCTTACCTCCACCAATTATATGACTCGCTCAGATCACATGATGCCCTCAAATTCTTCTGCTGTTCTGCAGGAAGACGGAAAGACTTGTTTTAATCCCAGTTTGTCACGGATTGCATGTCATTAATAAGTGGAATCAGGACCTCATGGAAAGAATTGTCTAGTTGGAATCCTAGTTGGATTTGTTCACATTTTAAACTTTTGTTATTTTACATCTCACAAGTTAGACACTTGATAGGATTTTTCCATAGGTGATGTGTTGCCAGGGCCTGGCAAAAAAGTGTCCAAATACTTTTTCGGGGCCACTGTAGATATTTATCTTTTAAAAAGCTCTGATTATCTCTATTTTACATTGTTATAGAGCTTCTTAACATTTTTTACAGCATGCTTACTTATGGAAATATATGTCTGAGCATTGCTTGACGATATTCGGAAAGTCTCCCAGGATCTCGGTTAGCATTTTTTTGTCTCTCTCTTGTTTGTTTTTGGAGTGATCCCATTTCCCATTCCCCTGCTTTAGAACTACTCCGTTTGGAAACACAGCTGTTTGTCTCGGGTCTCTCTTCAGGCTTTCTTTCTTTTGCTCTGATTTTCTTTCTCTCTGACGTTGTGGTTGTAACCTTGCATTCCCCCCTGCAGGAATGATAGGGTGCATGAGAGAGACAGATAAAGAGAGAGAAAAGCAGAATGGAAGTATAAAAAGAAACCAGACGACTGGCTTTCGGGAACGCTGCCGGGATTGGCTCTTCAGCCGTCTATTTGACTCTCCTCCTAGCCATCTCTTTTCCTTTTCCTTCTCTCGCTAAACAACACATATATAGACAAATTTCAATATATTTGTCTATTCTTACTGCAATGTGAGTATCCGGTACAGCAGCTCTATCGTGTATGACATGCTGACTTTCAGTCATGCCAGAATCAAAAGTACATGATGATTTGTGAGTAGTCATTTGTTGCTGTGTCATTACAGTGATTTTTAAGCAATGTAACATGTTTATTAACATGTTTGTGATATATACAGTCAAACCAAAAATTATTCAGACATTTTTTATATTTTTGATGTTCAAAAGTTTAGGGCCAGTAAGTATTTTTTTTAAAGAAATGTATACTTTTATTCAACAAGGATTCATTGAAATTAAATTAAAACAGCATTAAATCAATCAAATTGACACTGAAGACTGGAGTAATGATGCTGAAAAATTCAGCTTTGACATTACAGGAATAAATTGCATAAATTTAGGAATAAAATGCATCTTTATGGGTAAAAAATATATTTAAACACAGAGAGGTTGTTTTGCCTCCTCATTTCAGAATACCACGAACCACTGATGGGTGCTGGAGAGTTCTCAGTTATGATGAAACTGGGATAAATGTATGTGTTCACACAAAAGAGGAATATTGCCAATGCGTTTTCTCATGGCAGTTTCTATTGTACATTTTTGTTTTGTTTCGGTTAATTACTATCTATTTGCAGTCAGATATATGATGTGTTCCAAAACCGAAGCACACACAGAATGTAACCTGAAGCTCCAGATTTCCCCCAAACAATTACTTTTCACCTGTAATTAAATCAGTGTTTTACAATCGAGGCCAGTCAAAGCGCATAAAAACTTTCTGTGGGATTGTTTGAGCAGGATTTGTGCTTTGCTTGTGTTGGCTGGGATCTACTTGATTTTGTTGAACATATGAGTGGGTGAAAGAGAATCAAAAGGTGTTTGCTTATCCTACTGCTTTAATAATATACTATGAAAATAGCCGTGAGATAGCCGTGAGACAAAAACAGCTTTGGTCACATGACATTGAGAGTTTGACGGAAATTGTTTCTGTCGGATCAGTCATTTGGCTTAATGGTGGGTAAAATCATTAAAAACCTCTGTAAATGTCTATGCTTGGCATTAATGATCTTTCCATATTTACAATTATAGGATTATCAGATGTCTCTTCTACAATATGTCAAGCTAATAACTCTTGTCTCTCTCTTTCTGCAACAGCACATACAGATGAATTGGACACTTTTGCGTTTTTCCACGAGGGAGCGCTGGGCTGCTTGGGGGTACGAGATCACATGCTCTACCTCTCCTCTTCCTGCAAGGGTGACGCCCAGCTTTGGAAGTGGGTGACCAGGGGGCGGCTCTTCAACATTGGCTCCTCCCTCTGCTTGGGCATCACCGTGGGCAACGTGAGCACATTTGGCAACAAGTCACCGCTGGGCGTGTTTCGGTGCGACTACGAGCCTCCGCGAGTGCGCTGGACCTGGAGCTGCAGCAAGTTCTTAGAGACACTTGAAACTTATTTGCCCTCCCCTAAATTACTCCTCAACAGCGGCAATGTCTCAGTCGCTGACTCCCCGCCTGCAAGATCCCCCTCCCAAAAGTTCCTGTGGCGAGTCTATGATGATCAAGACCTTTGCGCCAAGTCATACCGAGGTAAGCACATTAAATGTTGTTGTTTCTTTTCTCTCTTTCTCACAGTTACACAATTTCCTCCTAACCCGTAATTTGTCTGTCCACACTGAAGCAAATCACAGCCAATCAGAACATATTTCATGTTTAATGGGTTAGTTCACCCAAAAATGACATTTCTGTCATTAATTACTCACCCTAATTTCGTTTCAAAACCCGTAAGACCTTTGTTCATCTTCAGAACACAAATTAAGATATTTTTGATGAAATCCGAGAGCTTTCCGACCCACCATAGAGAGCAAATGCAATTACCACTTTCAAGGCCCAGAAAGGTAGTAAAGACATCGTCAAAATAGTCCATGTGACTACAGTGGTTCAACCTTAATTTTATGAAGCAAAAACAGTTATGCTGCCTCTTAAATTTTTGCGGAAACTGTGTTCATTTTTTTCTGGATTCTTTGATGCATAAAAAGGTCAAAAAAAAGTAGCATTTATTTGAAATAGAAATTATTTGAAACATTAAGAATGTCTTTACTGTCACTTTTCATCATTTCACATTTCGTCTTTGCTGAATAAAAGTATTAATTTCTTTCAAAAAATAAATTAATAATAAAAGTCTTATTGACCCCAAATTTTTGAATAGTAGTGTACAGCTATGTGATTTTTGGACCAATGAGATTGCATTGTGGCGTGGCAACCAAACATGACAAGCAACCAAGCAACAAAATGTCCAGCCTCTTGTCGCAGATGGTTTGGACAAAAACTCAGATTTACATGAATTTTATTGCTTGTCGCTGTCACACATGGTTAGGACATTGTGTTTTAGAAAATATTGAAATGAAAGAAAAAGAAATGATAAAAGGATCAAGAGAGGATTATTTAAAAAAAGAAACAAAGGGTAAGGGAAGGTTAGTCCGGACAGACGAAAGGACGTTTAAACAAGGCCACATGTCTTTTGGACCTAAGTGATATTTAGACTAAGATTTTCTCCATGATTGTGGAGTTTTTGCCAAGGGCAACTCCAAATTTGGATCGGCAAGTCACCAAAAAAGAAGCCAATTAAAAAGTATGGTCTGTGTTTGTATACAGTGCTGAGGCCCAGTCGTCTCTCAGTCTGAGTCTCATCAGACAATCTGTCTCATAGTGACTAATTTACATCTCAAATCAAAGTCATTCATTACCCCACAGTAGTTTCTTACATGTATTTTTAGGTCATAACATTACTGATGGTCATTGTGGTTTTATAGTAGGCTAAAGCATTATATTTTTAAAATGTCATGACATTTGGTTATGTTAGCGGTTCTTGAACATCTGCTTTCTTCTGCCCATGTTGATGGAGCTTGTGCTTTGATGCTACTGAATCTAGAGCACCATGGCTAAACAAATGATGTTTTAGTTCATTTGTGAGATTCAGTCCCAATTGAATGTGATGAGAGAGAGAGAGAGAGATACTGGGTACCACAAAATAATACAACAACAACAACAATAATAACACAATAAATAGAGTAAACATATCTTTCTGTAGCATTGTCCTTGCTGGTTGCACGTAAAAACAAACATATAGCAAGACCAGAGTAGTCTGATTCATGAACAAATGACTCTTATGAGCCAATTCTTTTTAATGAATCATTCTCCACCTCATGAGATATCGGTGTACTTCAGACTTGAGTCTTAAATCAGTATTTAACTTAACTGGTTGTTTATATGTTAATGTATGGTTAAAGATACACCTTCAGCACAGAAAGACACTTGAATTAAAAATATTATTATATTAAATACTATACACATTCAGAACAGAATTTAGTTGCAATAAAATATTTAATTATATGAATATTATAATATTAAATATTATACACATTCAAAACATAGTTGGAATACAATAATACTTTATTTAAAAAAATATTATTATTAAAATATAGCAAAAAAGTTAAAGTCCTTCAGAAGAAGACACTTCCCGCACAGCACAGATTCCTCTCACCTCTGTGTTTCTTGGTCTCAGTGCTGTGGCGGGTCGTTCCTGACAGAAATTTGCCACTGACATATGCCAACAAAGAGCTGTTTTTGTGTGTGTGTGTGTGTGTTCTTGTTTATATTACATCGTGGGGATGTCCCCACGATGTAATAAAAACCTGAGATCACCTACATTGTGGGGCCCAGCCAGCGGTCCCCACGAGGGAAATGGATTAATAAACATACTAAATGATGTTTTTTTGAAAATGTAAAAATGCAGAATGTTTCCTATGATGGTTAGGTTTAGGGATAGGGGTAGTGTAGGGGGATAGAAAATACAGTTTGTACAGTATAAAAACCATTACGCCTATGGAGAGTCCCCACTAAGATAGCAAAACAAACCTGTGTGTGTGTGTGTGTGTGTGTGTGTGTGTGTGTGTGTGTGTGTGTTTGCGTATACAAGAATGAAACTGCATAAGTCCTAAAAGTTCAACTGAGAGAGAAGTTTTTGGAAGTGAATATGTGTTTTATCGAGAGTGTCCTACTTTTCCACATCTCTGAACTACAGCAGTGGTAGAACTGTAACACAACTACACACTCTCTCTCTCGAGTCTGACATGTGTCCTCTGTTTTTCCTATGAAGTTATCTTCCTTTTGTCTTAGCAACTCATTTCTCTCACTTCCTTCACATCTCCCCCTCCTCTCTTTTTCTCTTTTTGTTGACTGAGAGCTAATCTGTACAGTCAGACAGAATGCCCAGGGGTTTCTATAGTAACAGCTGCATTCCAACAGAGGGGCAACTGAGAGGAAGAAAGTGTGAAAATGCAAAGAGGGAAGGAGAGGGGCGGGTTAAGAGTTCAAGAAGGGAGGCAGAAGTTTCACATAGACATGAACTGACTATTAAGTATCAAATATTTTACTGCATCTATCTGTCTGTCTGTGTCTATCTTTCTATCTGTCTGTCTGTCTGTCTATCTTTCTGTCTGTCTATCTGTCTGTCTGTCTGTCTGTCTATATATCTGTCTGTCTGTCTGTTTGTCTATCTTTCTGTCTGTCTGTCTATCTGTCTGTCTATCTGTCTATATATCTGTCTGTCTATCTATCTATCTATCTATCTATCTATCTGTCTGTCTGTGTCTATCTTTCTGTCTATCTATCTATCTATCTATCTATCTATCTATCTATCTATCTATCTATCTATCTATCTATCTATCTATCTATCTATCTATCTGTCTGTCTGTCTATCTATCTGTCTATCTATCTGTCTGTCTGTCTGTCTGTCTGTCTATCTGTCAGTCTATCTATCTATCTATCTATCTATCTATCTATCTATCTATCTATCTGTCTGTCTGTCTGTCTGTCTGTTTGTCTATCTTTCTGTCTGTCTGTCTGTTTGTCTGTCTATCTGTCTATATATCTGTCTGTCTGTCTGTCTATCTTTCTTTCTGTCTATCTATCTATCTATCTGTCAGTCTATCTATCTATCTATCTATCTATCTATCTATCTATCTATCTATCTATCTATCTATCTATCTATCTATCTATCTGTCTGTCTGTCTGTCTGTTTGTCTATCTTTCTGTCTATCTGTCTATATATCTGTCTGTCTGTCTGTCTGTCTATCTTTCTATCTATCTATCTATCTATCTATCTATCTATCTATCTATCTATCTATCTGTCTGTCTGTCTGTCTGTCTATCTTTCTGTCTGTCTGTCTATCTATCTATCTTTCTGTCTGTCTGTCTGTCTATCTATGTATCTGTCTGTCTGTCTATCTATCTATCTATCTATCTATCTATCTATCTATCTATCTATCTATCTATCTATCTATCTATCTATCTATCTATCTATCTATCTATCTATCCATTTGTCCGTCTATTGTGTTAGATTTTCCCCTATGCACCTGACTTAAGTTTACCTGATCACCTGGGGCGCCTAATCGACACCCGAGCGCCTACTGGCGACACTCAATAATATATCTGATCTTCCGGGGCGTCTCCTAATCGACACCCAATAATAATTTGGTCAACGTCTTGACCCTTTTAAACCTAGTGCTCCCTAACTTGCTGTGCAACAATAACCAGATAGACTCCAGACTATGCCTTAGAATGTGCTTTATTCACGGCCGGAGGACCTCGTATCAATCACAGAGAATCCCACCAGCAAGAAGAATGTCTGTCTGTCTGTCTGTCTATCTGTCTGTCTGTCTGTCTGTCTGTCTGTCTGTCTATCTATCTGACTATCTATCTGTCTGTCTATCTGACTGTATATCTGTCTGACTGTCTATTTATCTGTCTGTCTGTCTATCTGACTGTCTCACTGTCTGTCTATCTGACTGTCTCACTGTCTGTCTATCTGACTGTCTGTCTGTTTGTCTGGCTGTCTGTCTGGCTGGCTGTCTATCTATCTTTGTATCTATCCATTTGTCTATCTATCTATCTATCTATAGAGACAAATGAAACATTAACATAGCAGCAAGTTCTTTTGGGATAACTACTTTATGGTGGAATGGATTGTTGTATAAACTTATCATGATCAATAAAATAATGACAATAAAATCTATGGCTTTTATGTTTTTCATGATAAAACATTCCCTCTCCTCTTCTGCATTTACATTTATTCATTTGGCAGACGTTTGTATCCATATTCAAGCTTTATATTTATAATGATCTGTCTTCCCTGGTAATCAAGAGTGCTTTCTGGAGTTAGGGTTCCCATGTTTCTCTGTCTCTTCTTTTTCATAGAAATCTACACCATCCAAGGAAACTCTCACGGCAGCCCATGTTACTTCCCCTTCCTGTATGATGGCCAGTGGTTCCACAGCTGCACCAGTGTGGGCAGGGAAGATGGTTTTAACTGGTGTGCCACTACTCATGATTACGGAAAGGACCAACGCTGGGGCTTCTGCCCAGTAAAGAGTGAGTGAATTCAGCTGAATCCTGTTTATGTCATTCATAGACCTGACCTGTTAAATTCAGGACATTCTTTCACTGTTTTAGTCTGGCAGCTGGAATGTGAGACTACTGTACATCATTGAGCACACATTCCTGCTCACTAAAATGTATCCCTCTCTCTTTCCGAAGGTTCCGACTGTGAGACGTTTTGGGACATAAACCCTTTGATGGATAACTGTTACCAGTTTAACTTTCAGGCCACGCTGTCTTGGAGTGAAGCACGAACCAGCTGCCAACAGCAGGGAGCAGACCTGCTCAGCATCACTAAAGTAGAGGAACAAATCTATATCAACGGTGAGAGACAGATGGAAATAAACATGATTACATAATTGAAATTATTTGGTTTGGAAAGGGATTAAAAAGGATTCTGGTTAATGCAGAAAAACAAGACCAAAATTGCTACTCTCACTTTTGTTTAAAACTCTGTGGAATGTGTTTATAAAGTATGTGTGTACCATAGGTTTGCTAACTGGCTACAGCGCCACCCTGTGGATGGGTCTGAATGACTTGGATCTCAATGGTGGCTGGCAGTGGGCTGACTCCGCCCCTCTCAAATACCTAAACTGGGAAGCAGGTGAGGCCACACCCTCATATAACCACATTCACCCTGATACTGAATTAGTAGAACTTTAGCTATTGAAAATAGCAGCAACTTTTTATTTATTATGTGGCTCTCTAAGTGATTCTGGACATTTGAAGCATTCTGCAGTCAAATATTTTCATATAATGACACATGTTTAAGTTTAGCTAATTCTAGTTTCATAACTGTGGTAGTTTCATGTCTTTTGTAGCACTTTACAGTTTTCTTCTCACATACAGTAATTAAATGATTTCAACTAAAATCAGTTTAAAAACTGTTTCTTGAGCATCAAATGATTTCTGAAGAATCATGTGACACTGAAAGATTGGAGTAATGATGCTGAAAATTCAGGAATAAATTAAATTTTAAATATAATCATATAGAAAACAGTTTATTTTAAACTAAAAATATCTCACAAAATTATTGTTTTTACTGTATTTTTAATAAAATGAATCCAGCCTTGGTGAGCATAAGAGACTACCTTCGAAAACGTTTAAAACTCGTACCGACCCTAAACTTTTGAATGGTGTTGAATTTATTACTTGTTGGTTTAAGTAGCCATGTAATAAGTGGGATAATGTGCAGTCAGCAGGTCATTATTTACCCCCTGATAATGACCAGTGATCAAACAGTATAATGACCAGCTGACTGATATTTTTCTTACATATGAAACTTTTTTACTTTATTAAACTTTAAGACTTGTTCTGCATTGTTCTGCTCTCTTTAGAGTTCTTAGTAGTTTTTATTTTATTTGGCACAGAAGATATGAAAGAGCTCATTTTCATTTCTATTAGGAATGATGTGTTATTATCTTATGTGTGTTTGTGTGTGTGTTGTAGAAATGCCAAGCTACGACGAGGAGGAAAACTGTGGAGTGATCAGCACTGATGCTCAGGGTCGCTGGAACAACCGGGACTGTTCAGTGGCTCTGCCTTACATTTGCAAGAAACGCCCGAACGCCACACTTGACCCCTTCACCACGGGTATGTGTGCAGTGTGTGAATGCACATTTGTGGCTTGTGGTTCACATATAAATTTACACAGCGATGTTACCACTGCTTACACTTATACTTTAAATGATTATATATGCTTTGATTTATTTCAGAGGTAAACCTTGTCTGGCCCAGCCATGCAATTTGAGTATCTTGACCCAAAATTGCATGTTTTTTGCATGCCTTGGAGATTTTAGTTCGGATTCTGCTGATCTACCTGAAAGTCTACTTTGACTTGAAGATTTCACCTGTGTCTGTGTGTGAAACAGACTCCTGGGCAGATGACGGGCGGTACCAGTGTGATGTAGGCTGGCAGAACTTCCAGGCGGGCTGCTATAGGCTGAACTCAGACAACCTGGACTGGAGCTCCGCTCACAAAATGTGTCAGAAGATGGAGGCTAACCTCGTTAGCATCCACACCCTCCCAGAGCTCGAATTTATCACTAAGCATATGAAGAAAGGTATAGACATGCTAATGCCCATTTATAAATATACAGAGAAGATTTTCTTTATCAGTATATTAGTCTTTTCAGTAAAAAAAAGAAATTGCCTTTTTTGTTGAGCATAAACCTCACTAAATTTTGTACATTTTGCACATTAAAAATAAAATATATAATAATTATAATAATTAAAAAGCAAAAAAAACCTAAGCTTAATATTTTATATAATTTGGCACAATCTCCATGATGTTTCAGACTCTCTCTCTTTCTGTCTCTCTTAGACATAGAGGAGTTGTGGATTGGTCTACATGATACAGCTATGCAGATGAACTTTGAATGGACGGATCGCACTCCAGTCATCTTCACTTACTGGCATCCGTTTGAACCCAACAATTTCCGAAGTGTTAACGAGGATTGTGTCACCATCTGGGGTCCTGTGAGTATATATTATATATATGTTTGTATACACGGTATATAAAAAAGTTTGGGTTAGTGGTCACTTTTATTCAGCAAGGACGCATTAAGTTGATCAAAAGGGACAGTAAAGACTTTTATTATGTTACAAAATGTTTCTATTTCAAATAAATGCTGTCCTTTTGAATGTTCAATTCATCAAAGAATCATGAAAAAATACATCAGTTTCCACAAAAATATTAAGCAGTACAACTGTTTTCAACATTGGTAATAATAAATGTTTCTTGAGCATCAAATCATCATATTAGAATGATTTCTGAAGGATCATGTGACACTGAAGACTGGAGTAATGATGCTGAAAATTCAGCTTTACCATCACAGGAACAAATTACATTTAAAAATGTATTAAAATAGAAACCATGCCATTTAAATTTTTTATAATATTTAACAATATCATTGTTTCTTTTGCATTTTTGATCAAATAAATGCAACAAGTATTAAAAAAAATATTTTTTTATAGTATAATAGTACATATAATTTTTTAGTATAATAGTATATACTTTTTAATAACAGTATATAAAAAACAACAACTTTTGAACGGTAGTGTAGAATAAGCTTAATTGTCAATTGTTCTTGGCAGATTTTTTGGGGGATTCACCCATAGTGTGTTTCAGTTAAAGATATACCCCTGGTTAGACAAGGCTTATGCTAGTCCTGGACTAAAATGCAAGTTTGAGCTGTTTTAACTGAAAGCAACTTTTACTGACATATCTTAAAATATGCCAGCACCATTGTTTTGTCTCAAGATGCACACCAGTAATGTTTCTAGTGAACGTTTATAAAAGCTACTTAAATACCCTAATTGAACTAAGGCCTAATCCTGGCTTAGGCTAAGCCTTGTCTGTGAAACCGGGCCATAGTGTTTCAAACCTTATCCTTTTAGTACTGTCTGACTGATGTTAATGGCTATGAATCTGTTTTTCTTTAAACTCATGATTAAGACAGCGATCCTAAAAGGCTAAATTTACAGCAGCTTCATAACGATAACCCCTCATTATACAGTATGTGTGTGTGTTTGTAGGAGGGCCGCTGGAACGATAGCCCATGTAATTACTCGCTGCCCTCGATCTGTAAGAAACCGGCTCAGAAAGCTGACGACCGGATAGAGGACCACGGCTGCAAACGGGTAAATCACTCGGTTGCCTTTTTCCTTCTGTTTCCCATTCGTCTTTGTCATTCATCCTTTTTTTATTTGTTTTAATCCTCTATTATAATTTCTTGTTTTGTTCTCTGCAGCTCCTGCAGTCTTCTGTTTGTTACTTCTGTTTAGCTGGATTTCCCCCCTTACATACTTTCTGTCGCCCTCTTTCTCTCTGCATAAAGCCTCTATTCACAGTCGCTGCTGTGTCATGCTGTTAAAACTCCAGATGTGGTCAGTAGACCCAGACCTGCCACAAGCATACAATAAACAGAGAAGTCTGACTCACACACGCTAGTCTTCATAACTGTTTTCAAAAAGTTTGAGGTCATGGACCAAGTTACACTCTCACAGACACAAAATATGCATACGTCGGCTAAATTTCATTCTCATTGCCCACATGTCTCTCACCCCTCCATCCAATTCATTCAGGTCTCTCTATGTGAAACCATCTTTGTTTAAGTGTGTGCATTATTGCTGTTACCTTGCTGTGACCCTGGTTAAATAAGAGTTGTGACCCTGGATGCCATCAGCTAGGTCAGAGTTCAGAGGTTACTTGTGGACACCATAAAGCTTTAAAACAGACTGTTTGACTAAGTTACTTCTTTCCCTGCAGTTCTTGCACATGTGAAACCAGGGCGTTGCTCTTTGGTTGTAAAAGTGTCTGATTGGTTTTTAGCTTGATGCTGTGCAGTTCTGGGTGGCTGCACTGTGATGTTCTGCTCCAGAGATATGACTCAGGCACCTCCTCTAATGTAGGTCTATGGGATTTTTTTTACCTGTTTATCATCCACCGGACAAAAACAAGTCCTAATACTTGCAGAAATAATACAGCACACTTTCCTCAGTAAGCCACACAATTTGAGATATCATTCATCTCTGTTTAGCACAAATGGATGGTTATGTGTTCAAATGGAATATTTTGGGTTAGGGGGTTGCTTTAATCACAAATGAGAGCAGTAGTAAAAGTGATGTGTGCCTTGTCAATTTCATATAATTGCAGTGCTTTACAATATATTATCTCATATTTCTTCCTTTTATTTTTCTACTCCACAATTTACTTTTACTCCAGCCCCAAACAAACTTCATTTTCAGCAATTTTTGACTTATACTGATAGAATGTTCAGTCATTAAAATGTAACCGTCAGCAAATCCATTAACATAATATTTGCATTCTGAATTGTGATTGGTTTATTATGATTGATTGATTGATTTACTCTACCATTCAAAGTTTGGGGTTATTATGATTTTTAATCCTTTTAAGTTCATTATTTTATTCAGCAAGTATGCATTAAATTAATCAATATTGACAGAAAATACATTTACAGTATAATGTTACTTAAGACTAATCTCAAATAAATGCTGTTCTTTCAAACTTTCTATTCAACAAAGAATTCTGAAAAAAATGTATCAAAATTTTTAAGTGTTTTCAACATTGATAATAATAAGAAATGGTTCTTGAGCAACAAATCATCATATTAGAATGATTTCTGAAGGGTCATGTGACACTGAAGTCTAATGGCTGCTGAAAATTCAGCTTTGCATCACAGGAATATTATTTTTTTTAAATATATTTGTCAAGGGTTGTGAAAATCTAGGTTTAAGAATTGAATGTTTGTTTTTGGAACGGGCTGCTAAATATGGAGTCATTGTGATTTTGTGATTGTCAGACAACGAGAGAAAACATCTGTCTCTCTGTGATGTCTTAAACAGTGTAGCAGACAGCCGGCAGACAGGTCAAGTTACTGCCTCTTGCCAAGTGCTGACGTGTCATTTAGATACATTCCTTAAAATGTGTGTGTCAGTGTGTGTATGTGTGTTCTTGTATAAATAGTTCATGAGGACACAAATGTGTATAATGACATGGGTATTACAATGTAAACATGGTTTACAAGTCCTCGTAAATCAAATGGCTTACAAAACAAAATTCTAAAAATGCCAAAAGTTTTATGTGATGATGAGTAGATTTAGGGGTAGTGTAGGGGGATAGAATATACAGTTTGTACAGTATATCAACCATTACGCCTGTGGAGAGTCCCCATAAACCACATATTCTGTACAAGTGTGTGTGTGTGTGTGTGTGTGTACAGGTTTGGCTATACTTGTGAGGGTATACTTGTTGGCTATACTTGTGTTTGGCTTATTTACACTTATTTAGTGAAATATTATGACAACAGACTAGTGAAGACATTTTACTTGTCCTAGATTTTTATTTGAATCTAGTGTTTTGCACACGTTTCTGTGATGGGTAGGTTTAGTGGTTGGGCTAGGAGATAGAAAATCTCATTAGAAACAATGGAAGTCTATGCAATGTCCTCACTAATATAGTGAATTGATCATTCATTCAAAAATTCACCTACTGACAGAACCAGCTTAGACCAATATGGATTCCTTGCTAGTCCAGACTGGTTTATGCTGGTTTGTGCTGGTGGACATGCACATAATTAGAAAAATTTAATGCAAACAATTCAAATACTTTTCAAACAAATTGCCATATTATGCCCCCCACAAATGGTTTTCTTTCAGTTGTATTGATACATTAATCATTTAAAAATCTCTGGGTTAAGAAATATGCTGAGCTGTTCAGGAGCATCTACCAGTGCATTATTTTTCAAGCAAGAATAATATAATGCATTATAACACAGCAAACTTCTTTCTCTTTCCTTCTGTTGAATCTCCTCAGGGTTGGAGATGGCACAGTCCTTCGTGTTTCAAAGTTGGAGAAGAATCTCTAACCTTTAATGATGCAAAAGGAATGTGTGCTAGCAACAATGCTACACTCGCCATTATTAATAACAGGTACTGGACTCAAGCCTAGCAACACGGACTGGATTTGTATTCAGCTTGTGTGCTTTTTCCAGAAGTCACTGAATTATGAAGTATCTTATGAGGTCCATGTCTGTGTGTTTCCAGGTTTGAGCAGGCCTTTGTGAGCAGCCTGGTGTTTGGACGGTCTGACGACCAGTTCTGGCTCGGCCTGTATAATGAGAACAGCACCGGCCCTTTCCGCTGGATAACAGGGGATGAGCTCACATACACCAACTGGAACAGAGATGAGCCAGGTACAGAAACACCGTATTCATGAGATGAGCATGTGTGCACCTGAGTAGCTTGTGTCTTTTATCATTTGGTACTAAACCATAAAAATGCTAATCATGAACCTGCTTGATGCGCAGCACGGATGAAGGGAGGCTGTGTGGTGATGGTGGCAGGTCAGGCCATGGGTCTGTGGGAGGTGAAGGACTGTGCCAGTGTCCGCTCCAAATACATTTGCAAACAGAATCAGGACTCTTCTTTCATCCCCAGCCCTCCTGCTCCTCAGCCTACACCCTCTCTGACAGGATCATGCCCATCAGGATGGAAAAGCACCAATAAGTTCCACCACTGCTACAAGGTGTGTCTGTCACAGCTGTGTGCCTCTTTAGAATTGGAAATTCCAATTTGAACTGAATTTGTACTTGGATGCAGAATTGTGGACCCTGGACCACAAATCCAGTCATAAGTCACACGGGTATATTTGTAGCAATAGCCAACAACATGGGTCAAAATTATTGATTTTTTTTTATGCCAAAAGTCATTAGGATATTAAGTAGAGATCATGTTCCATGAAGATATTTTGTAAATTTCCTACTGTAAATATATCAAAAACTTATTTTTGTGAGTGGATGTGCATTGCTAAGGACTTCATTTGGACAACTTTAAAGGTGATTTTCTCAATATTTCGATTTTTTTGCACCCTCAGATTCCAGATTTTCAAATAGTTGTATCTCCAAATATTGTGCTATCATAACAAACCATATATCAATGGAAAGATTATTTATTTAGCTTTCAGATTATGTATAAATCTATATATACTATATAGAAAATCAAAATGATTTTAGTTAATTGCAAAATTTAACTGTATAATCATCCAGCTGTTTATAAACAGCTGGATATATAAGTATGTCCAACTTTATTTGCATATGTGTACCCTATGTTTGCATAATGCGATATATACTAGCAAATTTCAACAGCTTGATTGCTTGTTTTGTTGCAAAATGTAAACTCTATTATCGCCCAGCTCTAATCTGATAAATGCAACTACAAGTCATGAAGAAATTTAGATATTATAAACATTAACATTATGATTTTCTGTAAAGCTGTTTTGAAACAATATGTGTTGTGAAAAGTGCTATAAAAATACATTTGAAATTGAAATATATATATATATACAGGTCCTTCTCAAAAAATTAGCATATTGTGATAAAGTTCATTATTTTCCATAATGTAATGATAAAAATTAAACTTTCATATATTTTAGATTCATTGCACACCAACTGAAATATTTCAGGTCTTTTATTGTTTTAATACTGATGATTTTGGCATACAGCTCATGAAAACCCAAAATTCCTATCTCAAAAAATTAGCATATTTCATCCGACCAATAAAAGAAAAGTGTTTTTAATACAAAAAAAGTCAACCTTCAAATAATTATGTTCAGTTATGCACTCAATACTTGGTCGGGAATCCTTTTGCAGAAATGACTGCTTCAATGCGGCGTGGCATGGAGGCAATCAGCCTGTGGCACTGCTGAGGTGTTATGGAGGCCCAGGATGCTTCGATAGCGGCCTTAAGCTCATCCAGAGTGTTGGGTCTTGCGTCTCTCAACTTTCTCTTCACAATATCCCACAGATTCTCTATGGGGTTCAGGTCAGGAGAGTTGGCAGGCCAATTGAGCACAGTAATACCATGGTCAGTAAACCATTTACCAGTGGTTTTGGCACTGTGAGCAGGTGCCAGGTCGTGCTGAAAAACGAAATCTTCATCTCCATAAAGCTTTTCAGCAGATGGAAGCATGAAGTGCTCCAAAATCTCCTGATAGCTAGCTGCATTGACCCTGCCCTTGATAAAACACAGTGGACCAACACCAGCAGCTGACATGGCACCCCAGACCATCACTGACTGTGGGAACTTGACACTGGACTTCAGGCATTTTGGCATTTCCTTCTCCCCAGTCTTCCTCCAGACTCTGGCACCTTGATTTCCGAATGACTTTGGACCACTGAGCAACAGTCCAGTGCTGCTTCTCTGTAGCCCAGGTCAGGCGCTTCTGCCGCTGTTTCTGGTTGAAAAGTGGCTTGACCTGGGGAATGCGGCACCTGTAGCCCATTTCCTGCACACGCCTGTGCACGGTGGCTCTGGATGTTTCTACTCCAGACTCAGTCCACTGCTTCCGCAGGTCCCTTCTTTCTGTGTCTTACCCTCTCGCTTGAGGGTGTCAATGATGGCCTTCTGGACAGCAGTCAGGTCGGCAGTCTTACCCATGATTGCGGTTTTGAGTAATGAACCAGGCTGGGAGTTTTTAAAAGCCTCAGGAATCTTTTGCAGGTGTTTAGAGTTAATTAGTTGAGCCAGATGATTAGGTTAATAGCTCGTTTAGAGAACCTTTTCATGATATGCTAATTTTTTGAGATAGGAATTTTGGGTTTTCATGAGCTGTATGCCAAAATCATCAGTATTAAAACAATAAAAGACCTGAAATATTTCAGTTGGTGTGCAATGAATCTAAAATATATGAAAGTTAAAATTTTACCATTACATTATGGAAAATAATGAACTTTTATCACAATATGCTAATTTTTTGAGAAGGACCTGTATATAGAAAAATTCTGTTAGTGTAGTTTTTTTTTATATTTAACAAAAGTTTCTGTATGAATTACTCATAAAATCTTTCCAGAGAAATTAGATTATATTAACAATTTAAACATTTACTTTTGCATATTGCTCTAATTTAACCTGATGATTTGTCAAACAAATAATCTGAAAAAAACGTAGAGGACATTTCATGGTGTTGAAATTAAAATCTCTTTTTTATGACTGCATTAATTGTTTTGACAGTAATGAAATTGTTTAGAAATAAGTTTAATAAGTTTTTACATATCAATGTCACAATTAATGCCCACAAATTTATCGCAAAATTGAATTACAATCCAGTAAATTCTACTTCCTGTCATTTCAATTCAAATTCCAGTTCATCATCCTGTTTGTGTGGCTGTTCAAAAATTACAAATTGAGCTTATTCTTCTCTTAAAAACTGAATTTTGTCTAGCCCTGGTGTCAGTGATGCTGGTGTTGCCTCATGGCTGTACTTCTGTAGGTCTTTCATGCAGGTGCACTGGAGAAGAGATTGACTTGGATTCAAGCTTACAAATTCTGCCAGAAACATGGAGCTCAGCTCGCCAGCTTCAGCACACCGGAGGAAGAGGCCTTTGTCTTCCAGATCCTCCATGAGGCCTTTGGGTAGGTGTGTGTGATGAAGGGTATAGGTCTAAAATCCACCCCTGAAGCAACACTGTGTTTTTGTAATGTATGAGGATGTGATTTGTGTGAGAATGAATGTTGTTGTTAAGTTTTCTTTATTCACCAGTTTTTACACTCAAATACCCCTAAAATAGATTGTCTTTATGTTTGTTATGTATAAGATTATTTAAGACAATAGGTGTGTTCGAGTTGAACTATACTATGCGAGATCTGCCAGTTGCAGGCAGGGAGGAGATGAAAATGGAGACATGAAGTCGGCTTCCTGTAGTGACACTCACGAGGTGTTTGTGTACTTTATCACAGATGAAGTGGATTAGATGCAGTATTTGTCAAATACACAGATGTTTCAGATGTTTTCATGAGGCAACAGAAACACTTTTCATTCACTACTTCTGTACTGCATAATACAGTGCCAAATGTACAAGAATAAAGCTCAACACAAGCCTATAGTATTTAAATACCAATAAAGTGGCTCTAATTTTTTTAAACCAGTTTTATTTTGATAAACATGACACAATATAACATTAAAATTACATGGAAACAGTATTTACTGTTATAAAAACATGGATTTGTGAGCATCAGCTGAGCTGAATGTGTCAGAGTAAACTTGAATCACACATGAACATCGTCTTTGCTGAATCAGACCGATCGTGAACAATTTCTAACCGGCACGGATCGGTCTTCACGGCGCCTCATTAAGCTGAACTCACCTTTTATAAGTAGAACGCATCATGTGTAAACGGCTTGTTAAAGGTATAGGAGTGTCTAAAGGTTATGGCTTCTGATTGGCTGTGTGGGCAGGGAGGCGGAGGATCATGAGCAGCACTGGCTATGGATCGGGATTTCACGCCGGAATAGTGACAGTTGGACATGGAGTGACGGATCTGCTGTGAGTTTTTCATTGTATTTCATTGCACTACAGCAATGTGTATACTGACTATTTTAATAATATGTTTAGTAATTTGGAAGTTTGCTGAGGGCCTGACCCCCTGGTTGAGAACCAATGCCATGGAGCAAAGAAAAAGATCCTTTAAAAAAAGTACTACCATTGTATTCTTTGAAGTACCACGGCAAATATCAATATACCATGGTATTGTGATCTACTGCCATTACTTTTCTGTGGTACCACCACACTAGATTTGTGCTAAGAGTTCTAACATATAAAGTCTATGATTTTTTTTTTCTCTTTCAGGTGACCTATCAGAACTTTGGCAGAGGGAATTATGGTTCTGCTGAGTGCGGAGCAGCTAACATGGCTGACACCAACTGGCTGGTATCACATTGTGAGTCTGAGCTAGACTGGATCTGCAAAATACCGAAAGGGAAGGTAGAAGAGGAACCCGAGAGCCATGAAGGTCTGTCGCGGTGCATGTTACCATGTTATCTTCTCTCTTTTTTTGCTTTTAGAAGTGTAATATAATCGAAACAAGCTTGTTTGTTAGCTGAATATGATTTTTAATCTAAGAAATGTGAGATTATTATAAGTGTGTGTGTTTGTGTAGACACTGGTTTAGAGTGGGTTGACTTTGAGGAGGCCCAGTATAAAATGTTTGAACATCGCTCCACGTGGGACCAGGCTCAGAGGATCTGCTCGTGGTTCGACGCCTCCCTAGTCTCTATGCACTCTCCTAAGGAGAATCAATTTTTGGTTAGCACTTTACGCAAGGTACGCACACATAGCAGACACAAACACACACACACACTCTCCTCTAAGATGTATGCTTATGATCTGGCATCAAATTAGCAAACTACACTTAAAGGAATAATTCACCCAAAAATGAAAAAACTGCAGCATTTCCTTTATGTCTTCTTTACTGTATATGAAATGTATTTGGAATACCAACCAAGATTTGTGTATTTCGCTGTGTCTAGATGTCCCGCAAAGAAAATGATTTGTGGTGGGTTGGGTTACACACATTTAAGAATGATGGGAGATTAAGGTGGTCTGATCATTCGGTGCTCAACTATGTGTCCTGGGGACTAGGACAGCCTCGACCAATCAGCAAAGAGCCCAAATGTGTCCAAATCTCCGCCTCAAAAGGTTTGAGTACTTTTACACTCTCATATAGAAACAAAAAAATATGTCATCTTTACCTTGATTTGACATGCACCGTTTTTAACTGCACATTTTTAAACATTCATAATTTAATAAACTAAAGTAGTCCACAGGCTTAAGGTTAAAAAATGTGAATGTCTATTCTATGTCCAGGTTATTTTGGGGAATAATATGTGATTCAACATCAGTGAGTTTAGTGAATTGCTTTAATGTTTTCTCAGGTGACTGGTCAGACCAGAAGTGTCACGTCGATCTTCCGTACGTGTGTAAGAGGGTAAATGTGACGGGTACCATCCCTCCCACACCCGCTCCTCCTCTCGTACCCGCCGGCTGCCCCCAGGGCTGGAGTCCTTTCCTACACAAGGTGAAAACTTCTTTCCCAGAACCTGTCTGCTTTTACACTTCCAAGGCTGTAGTTAAAAAACAATTTGCTCAGTTTGCATTCAAATTTTGTTTTGTTGATTATTTCCAACTTTTGGTTAATCTATTTTATATATATATATATGTTTTATGTATATATATACTTGATACTTTTTAAGAGATGTATGATTACTTTGACTGCAGCTGTTCGTCTTATAAGCGTACCTTAAACTCAACAAAAAACAGTTATCCCAACTAATTTTATTTNCTTCCGTACGTGTGTAAGAGGGTAAATGTGACGGGTACCATCCCTCCCACACCCGCTCCTCCTCTCGTACCCGCCGGCTGCCCCCAGGGCTGGAGTCCTTTCCTACACAAGGTGAAAACTTCTTTCCCAGAACCTGTCTGCTTTTACACTTCCAAGGCTGTAGTTAAAAAACAATTTGCTCAGTTTGCATTCAAATTTTGTTTTGTTGATTATTTCCAACTTTTGGTTAATCTATTTTATATATATATATATGTTTTATGTATATATATACTTGATACTTTTTAAGAGATGTATGATTACTTTGACTGCAGCTGTTCGTCTTATAAGCGTACCTTAAACTCAACAAAAAACAGTTATCCCAACTAATTTTATTTTTGTATTGTGACATATTTCCATTTGAAATGGAATATTCATTGAGAGAAATGTTGGGTGTGTCTTGATTTTATCAGGATTTTTGTTAGGAATTGATTAGATCATGAAAAGTGGTCTTTTTTTTCTTTTCTTTCTTTTCTTTTTTTTTTTCACAGATAAAGTGATAAAAATCTGATCAGTCAGAAAATCAGTCGTTACACTGATGAAGCAAGATATTACATTTTAATTATATCTTTTTTTCCTTTAAAATATAAGGAAATACAGATCTGGCCTTTCTCACAGAATTATTCACATTGCGCATTTTCTCATACCAGTAATCTCTGATTTCTGTTTTTCTCTTCTTTCCACCAGTGTTATAAGGTGTTTGGAGAGGAGCTGTCGAGTCGTAGCACTTGGGAGGCTGCCTCCAAGACGTGTCTGACACACAAAGCCATGATAGTGACAGTGCCAAACCACAGAGTTCAGGGTAAATCAAGCCCACACACACTGACGCACACACACTCCAGAAGAGAAGCTAGGTTACATGAAAAAAGCAAGAAAAAAAATTGTGAAAGAATAAGAATCATAGACAGCTATTATGAATATATGGACTTGCATTGTAAGAAAAGCGCTATATAAATAAAGGTGACTTGACTTGACTCGCATGCCCTAATGTCTCTGGTGTTTAGGGCCCTGCTTTCAATTTGTTTGTGTTGCAATAACTTGTGTGAATGGAAAGAGACTAACCTCTGAATTTTGTCTATTTCTTTCTCTCCAGCGTTCCTTGTGACTATGTTACCCAACAGCAGTTTCCATGTGTGGGTGGGGCTCACTTCAGAATCTCAGGCTCAGTTCAGGTGGTTTGAACCCGGGTTGCTCAGCTACACTAACTGGGCCCCTGGAGAACCTGTGGACAACAGACAGATGAAAAGCCCGGTACTGTATTTTTTGTATTTTTTTATATGAATGACCATCCATCCATCCATCCATCCATCCATCCATCCAAGTTAGGGTTTTTTGCGCATTTTTACATTTATTCCAAAGTAATAACTAAAGGCAGTATCAATTTAAACAATATATTTTATTTGTGTATTGATGTTCAGCTGTTCTTTTTAATAGTCCACTTATTTTCAGATCATTTGTAAACAAGCTCAGTAAACACGAAGATGTACCTTTCATTTCACCAAGCTGATTTCTCACTAAAAACCCCACAGTCATCCTATTTTTAGGTCATTTTAAGTTTGATTCTGAAGTTACATAAAGCAGTGATATCTACGTGGGTGAGTTGTTCACTTATTTTTTAATTAGTCTTCTCATTAGCGCCATCATTTTTGTTCATTCAGACAGATTCATGAACGCGCACGAAAACAAGTGGCGGGATTTATCACACAAACCAATAAACAGTGGCCGTCATAACTTGTTTTCAAGACAGATTTATTTAAACACATTAAACATATACATTAAATAATCAATAGAGGTTAAGTAAAATATAATGAATGTAGGCTAATAAAGTGCATATATTTAGTGAAAGGTTTCATTTCTCTAGCGAACTAACAAGCTGTCGACACAAGCTGTGAATGGCATTTCTGAGGTTAATGCTATATTGTTTACAAGCTGTTTCACTGATGTCTATCCTCGGTTGAAACACTGATTGATCGATTGCATTAGATACATTTCAGTAAGTTGTATATATTTCAACATACCTTCTGATGTTCATTTATGTTTATTCTGTAACTAGTATTAAAGAGGAAGAGATGATCGCGTTCACTCGCGCTCCTATACAGCGATCTGTCACGCCACATCAAAGAGTGACAAAACAGCATTTATTGTTTGAATTTCGTGATAAAATGGACAGAATTTGAGGGATGACACTTTGTTTCTTATTGAAAGTAACAAAACACAGAGCTTATTGTGATTATTGGTGGTCAATGGTGGTTAAAAGTGGTTACAACTCTGTATTCGTCGGTACACGTGTGTACTGAACTGAAAGACACGTACCGACAATTTTCGGTACGAATACGTGTACCGTTACACCTCTAATATCCAACCATAACCAATCATATCCAATTATAGCGCAATGGAGGCATTGCCTCCTCTCACATGACTTTCCCCCATTCATTATCAATTACCCCTCACCAAACCCATCCCATGCTTTAGGGGGTCTGTTTAAACTCAATGGTCTCAGAGGAGGCAAGAGAGATGCGGACACGTGCTGTAACTTTACCTGCAGGTGTCGCTGGACATCTGTCTGTCCGTCCGTCAATTCAACCATCTTTCTATCTTTCTACTTACCTACCGTCTGTCTGTCTGTCTGCCTGACCGTCTTTCTACAGTATCTATTATTTATAATTTTAGAAATGTGCATATGTGTGTGTCCCATTAGGGTAACTGCGTAGTGCTTCTCCATGGTAGTCCTCATCGGATGATGGGCATGTGGGCATCTCGCAAGTGTGACGCAGAGAAACATGGCTTCATCTGCATGAAGGATAAAGGTACAGGAACGTCTCAAATTTGACAGGCACACACAAATATGCTTTGAATATATGCTTTGCTATATATCCTGTGTGCGTGTGTTTCCAGACCCTGCCTTGCCACCTGGCATGGACCCTCTTCCCCCATCATTAGATGACTCATTAGAATTTAATGGCGTGCAGTACCGGATCCTGCAGAAGCGTCTGGATTGGCATGCAGCTCTGCAGGTGTGTGAATCCATTAATGGAACACTGGCTACAGTACGGGACCCTCGGCAGCATGCCTACCTCACCCTCCTCCTCAGCACTCTCCGCAAACCTGCCTGGATTGCACTACACAACGATGGGGTGAGTGACATTGTGTGCATGTTGTACGTCTCTTCTCCTGACATGTCAGAGCTTCAGCAAAAGCTTCTTGTATTTCCAGGGGCGGAGCTACACATGGTTGGGCGAAGAGGAGATCACTTTTAGTGATTGGCGGGATGGAGAGCCCAATCATATGTATGGATGTGGTCACATGACCACTGAGGGCCAATGGACTGTGGCTGCTTGTAATACAAAATTAAATGCAGCCATCTGTGAAATTAACACAGGTAAGAAAATCTTACAGTATATTTCAGAATGGCATACTACCAGAACAGTTTTTGTAGTATGCTGTTGACAGTATGTAAATTTTGTATGTGCATGGAACTCCCAGATGAAGTTGCCTACTACTTTGACACAAATGTGCAATACGCATCCAAAGTTAAAGGGTTAGTTCACCCCAAAATGAAAATTCTGTCATTAATTACTAACCCTCATGTTGTTCCAAACCTGTAAGACTTTCGTTCATCTTCGGAACACATATTAAGATATTTTTGATGAAATATGAGAGATGTCTGTCAATCCATTGACTGCCTTTGCAACTTGATCTTTGATCTTCACATATAAACCTTGATCAGCGAACATTAACAGAAGTGGGTTGTTCTTGTGCGTCATTAAAGTTTGGATGAGCCAAAATTATACTGTGCAGTATGCTGGTATTCCATTCCAGACATAGCCAATGTGTGTTTGGATCTGTCTGTGGGGTTATTTTTGTACAACATTTGCAGGTTTGGTCTAATTGTATTTTGCTTCTTCTGTTTCTGTGTCAGAGAAAAGGATAGACCACAGGTGGATGTATCCGGGTTTTTGCCCCAAGCCTGTAGGTAACTGGTCCTGGGTTCCTTTCAGAAACCACTGCTACTCGTTCATCCTGCACGAGCTACAATTTAAACACGAGGCCATGCGCATGTGTAGCAAAGGTAACGTCCATCCACAGAAAAAAACTAAAAGAATGGCACAGGAACATATTACACACAATAAACTTCAGTAATCTTGTTTTTTCTTTCTCAGTGGGAGCTAAACTGTTGTCAATATCAGATGAAAACGAGAACGGTTTTGTGTGGGAACACATGCAAAGTTTTCAACAACAGGCCCACGGCGCTTGGCTTGGAATGATTTTTAACTCCAAAGGCAAGAAGATTAATAATTAACACTTGTTTCCTTTATTGACCTGCAATTTGGATCTCCTTTATCTAGACCTCTGTGTATGTGTTTGATTCTACAGAAGGCAGTCTGGAGTGGTCCGACAGTGAAGTAGTGGACTACAGTAACTGGGAGCAGCAGGACGCTAATCTGAGCATGCTGTCCGCCAACAGCTGCTTCTGGGTTCAGAGTAACACTGGCCTCTGGAGGCCTGGGTCCTGTAAAAACCGCACACATGGAGTCATCTGTAAACGACCACGAGGTATGGACTGTCACATTCATATTGGAAACATACCATATATCTGCATATAGAAAAAAGCTACTCAAAAGCACAAACTTATTAAAACATTCCTATGTGTAATGACAATGTCATCAAGAGTTTGCAAAGAGGTTGTTATTGAAGGATGGGGCAGAAAAAATAAAACCCGTAGCTCATGTGTAAGCACAGCAAAGCATTCTTGCTCATTTTATATCCAAAAGTATGAGTACATAGAAGTCTTAAAGCACAACGACAAAAAATTAACCTCATTGATTTCTAAAGGTCAGTAAGCAGATGATAAATGGTCATGCAAAAGTAATTTAAAGATACATTCACTTGATCAAAACTGACAGTAAAGACATTTATGATATTATAAAAACAGTTATTTTGAACCTCTATTTTTCAAAGAATCCTGGAAAAAATTATTATAAGTTGTGTCCCAAATGACGCACTATACACTATGCACTTATACTCTATGTATTATGAACTGTGTACTCATCTGTGTAGTGTGTGAATTTTATAAGGATATTTTGTCATTAAACACCGGAGTCTGATAGCCCCTGCCCCTCTGCAACGTAATTCAATCTGAGACAGTTGGGTGCATGAAGTGTCCAACATTCCACACTTCGTTTTTTCTGTTAATTTAGTGCATCATCCTGGTATTTAAAGTGTACTTTTTTTTTTTGGAATTTTCTGTGTAAACACACTACTCACACTATTTATGCTTAAAAACGTCATAGAGTAGTGCATAAGTAAGCAAAATGGGATGCACCTATTGTTTCCACAAAAATATTAAGCAGCACAACTGTTTTCAACATTGATATTAATAAGAAATGTAACTTGAGTAGCAAATCATCATATTAGTATGATTTCTGAGGGATCATGTGACACAGTACCGATGTTTTGCCTTCAACAGAATAAATTGCTTATTAAAGGGCTAGTTCACCCAAAAATGAAAATTCTGTCATTAATTACTCACCCTCATGTTGCTCCACACCCGTAAGACCTTCGTTCATCTTCGTAACACAAATTAAGATATTTTTGATGAAATCCAAGAGTTTTTTTTATCCGTTTTTTTATCCTCCATTGAAAGCAACAGAATTACCACTTTCAAGGTCCAGAAAAGTAGTAAAAACATCGTTAAAATAATTGACGTGACTACAGTGGTTCAACCTTAATGTTATGAAACGACGATAATACTTTTTGTGCGCAAAAACAAAACAAAAATAATGACTTTATTCAACAAATTCATCTCTCCCCTGTCATTCTGCTACGGTATTTTTGCTGCAGCGCTTCCAGGTTCTGTGTCCGAAAGGCAGCTCAGTATTGGTCGACGCTGTTCACGTGAGCAGCACGAGGCATACGTGTGATGCTGATGCAGGAGCCGGCCAATAATGAGCCGGCATTCGGACATAAACACGGAAACACAGCACTGCTCCAACTGCGTAACAGATTGACAGGGAAGAGGAAAATATTTTTTTTGTTTTTGCGCACAAAAAGTAGTCTCATTGCTTCATAATATTAAGGTTGAACCACTGTAGTCATGCTGACTATTTTAACAATATTTTTTACTACTTTTCTGGACATTGAGTGTGCTAATTTCGTTGCTTTCAATGGAGGATAAAAAATTCTTGGATTTCATCAAAAATATCTTAATTTGTGTTTTGAAGATGAACGAAGGTCTTATGTGTTTGAAACGACATGAGGGTGAGTAATTAATGACAGAAATTTCATTTTTGGGTGAACTAACCCTTTAAAATAATAAATTACTTTTTTTTACTGTATTTTTGATCAAATAAATGCAGCCTTGTTCATAAACAGTACAATATCTTACCAACCCAAAACGGTAGTATATAACAAGAAAAAAAACAAAAAACAAAAACTTGACCTCAAGGAAAAAATAAACGTCTAAGAATATATGTAATGAAAGAAATGCTAATACATAAATTAAAATTTTTGAGCCCAATTTTCCTTTTTTATATTTCCCTTTTTCAATAGGAGCCGCAACAGACCCTGTATTTCACTGTAAGTTATACTCATATTTAAACCTCACATTTACCTAAAATATGTTTATAACATTATTAAGAAAAATCTATTGAATGAATAATCATAAGGTTGCTTGTAATTGTTTGATTTGAATATTTTGATTTTCTCTTTCTTCCAGCTGAGGTCGACCATCTCCATGTATTAATTCAGGTCCTGGTGGCTGCGCTTGTTCTGATTGCTCTGGTGGTGGGTGGGATTTATCTGTATCGTAGGCGGAGCTTTGGCTCCACGGGCGCCTATGAGAGCGCTCGATACAGTCGCACTAACTCCGCCCCCTCCGAAGAAGCAGAAAAAAACATTCTCGTTTCAGACATGGAGTTGAACGAACAAGGCGAATAATGCTGGATGCGTTCAAACTGATTCAAGCACAATAATTCTGCTATGGCAGCAACTGACTGAGAGAATTTACGTTTAAGAAAAAAGAGTTGCGGTTTTGTTTCGTGGTTTTTAAAAGACACTGAGAAAGCTGTGTAGAGCGCAGCAGATGATCAACCAAAATCAACAGAGGCAAAACTTTTTTCTCCTAAGGTCCATCCATCTAAGTCTGTCAGCCAATCAAATTCCACCATCTCAGAGGAGCTGTTTGGATTGGCTAGTGTGGAAAATAGCATTTTGTTTTTGTTTGTTTTTTTTTTTGTTTCTTTATCCGGATATGGAAATACAGTTTGTATGCATATTTTTTCATGTCATAGTTATCCTTTAGTGCCAAAAGGGAACAAAGTCCCCCGAAAAATCACATTGACTGGAACTTCCAGACTATGAGAGCGCACAATCACACACACTACAAGGTAATGCCACAACAGTATTTCTTTTTCAGACTGTGACTTTTGAAGTTATTTGTTGTGACATTTTTGTTGCTCTTTTTCAAAATTTGTGCAGCTGAATTTGATGTTCTTTTGGTCAGAATCCAGGTCCCTCATGGATCCTTCTGAAAATGATAATCATAATAATTACACATCAAATGAAACGATGGTACGTTTGAAGTTCAGTGGTGCAGAACCAAAAAAAAAGAACTGCGGACAGAAATAGACAGATGAAAGTGCATGAGAATGAGCCTGTCACAAGCACCGCAGTATCTCTCTCTCTAATCACATGCTGAAACGCAGAGCTGCCCAACAGGAAGTCTGACCTCACTGTAACGATTTGCTTGATCTCAGCTGGTGTGATGAGCTCATGTAAACGCTGAATCCAAACAGTACATGGAATGAAACTTAAACTTTGTACTTCTTTCTTTACTTTCTCTAATTCTTCATTTCAGTCCTTAACTTTTCCCTATTTTCTTGCCTTCCTTTTTTCCCCCCTCAACTCTTGGCAAGGCCTCGAGGTGAAACGGTGCTGTGGCCAGCTGTGGAATGTCGAGTCAGCGAGTGGAGCAGATCTGGAACCAATCAGAGCACAGGAGCGAAGAAGGCAGGAGAGAGAGAGAGAGAATAGTGAAGGTTTGAATGAGTTTTTCAAAAAGGGTTAAGGGAGGAGAAGATGGAGAGAAGGAGACAGTAAGAGGTGGGGCTTCGAGAGAGGGACTTTAGGTGAGCAGGAGTTACGGGAAGTGTTGGCGACTGAAAGGGGGATTACGTTACTGCTCCCTGCTGGATATTTGCTCAAACAGCTTATCTAGGAGAGTTTTAGTGCTGTGGATAAATTTGCCAAAGAAATCAAGTCAAAATATTTTTACAAATGGGCAAAGTTGTATAGATTGTTGCTGTTACACTGAAAAAAAAAAGTTCTTACTTAGTATTATTTTCCAGTACAAATATTTAAACATTCTTAAATCAAGATACATTTACTTGAGAAGCTAAATGACTATTTTGTCTTTCTTTCTGAAAAATGTATCAAAAGTAAGTGAGTTTATGCTTAAAAAAAGAAAAAAAAATGTCCCTTTGAATTAACGTTATTTTTCTTACTCTGTTGGCAGATATTTTACCTTGTTTTAAGTACCCAGGTGGAAAAAAAAAAGTACACTTCCATAATGTACTTAAAGTGCTCTATTTTCACACACTAATTTTGTACTTAATATACTAAAAATTCTTCTTTAGTACTTCTTTAGATAATCTCAAGAACATCTACGTGTCCTCAACTGTGCTCTTTTGCATGAAATATAAACTAAAATGTGCTTTTAATACACTATCTCTGAATTAAAAATGTATTTAGTTACCACTTGTAGTACACTTGAACCCATCTTTTATACAAAGTGTACTACAAGTGGTAACTAAATAAATTTTTATTTCAGAGATAGTATATTAAAAGCACATTTTAATTCATATTCATGGTGTCTCAAAATAGCACAGTTGAGGACACTTAGATGTTCTTAAGACTATATTAAGAAGTACTAAAGAAGAATTTTTAGTATATTAAAGAGTTAGTTCACCCAAAAATGAAAATTCTGTCATTAATTAAGACCTTCGTTCATCTTTGAAACACAAATTAAGATATTTTTTTATTAAATCCGATGGCTCAGTGAGGCCTGCATCGCCAGCAATAACACTCCCTTTTTCAGATGCCCAGAAAGCTACTAAAGACATATTTAAAACAGTTCATGTGACTACAATGGTTCAACCTTACTGTTATGAAGAGACGAGAATACTTTTTGTGCGCCAAAAATAACAAAATAGCGACTTTATTCAACAATATCTAGTGATGAGCAATTTCAAAACACTGCTTCATGAAGCTTTGAAGCTTTACGAATCTTTTGTTTTGAATCAGTGGTTTGGAGCGCGTATCAAACTGCCAAAGTCACGTGATTTCAGTAAACAAGGCTTTGTTACCTCATAAGTGTTTTGAAATTTCAATGCTTCACGTGACTTTGGCAGTTTGATACGCGCTCCAAACCACCGATTCGAAACAAAAGATTCGTAAAGCTTCGAAGCTTCATGAAGCAGTGTTTTGAAATCGCCCATCACTAGATATTGTTGAATAAAGTCGTTATTTTATTATTTTTGGTGCACAAAAAGTATTCTAGTCGCTTCATTACATTAAGGTTGAACCACTGTAGTCATATGAACTGTTTTAAAT
This sequence comes from Anabarilius grahami, assembly GCA_003731715.1. Classification (NCBI taxonomy): domain Eukaryota; kingdom Metazoa; phylum Chordata; class Actinopteri; order Cypriniformes; family Xenocyprididae; genus Anabarilius; species Anabarilius grahami. The sequence continues at coordinate 1,697,083 of RJVU01053643.1, read as the reverse complement.
ATGTCTTTAGTACCTTTCTGGGCATTGAAAAAGGGAGTGTTATTGCTGGCAATGGAGGCCTCACTGAGTCATCGGATTTCATCAAAAATATCTTAATTTGTGTTCTGAAAATGAAAGGTCTTAAGGGTGTGGAACGACATGAGGGTGAGTAATTAATGACAGAATTTTCCTACAAAATTAGTGCGTGAAAATAGAGCACTTTAAGGATCCATTATGGAAGTGTACTTTTTTTCACCTGGGTAAAAACACACTTAATTTTGATACTTAATATGTAATTTTGCCTCTTGAGCAAATGTTCAGATATTTGTACTGAAAAACAAGACAAAAATGCTAGGTAATAAAAACTTTTTTTTTTCAGTGTACATACTTTATACATTTATTTCTCATGGTTTTAATAAGCAATATACAGTCTGCAGTTTGAAGGCCATTAGACTTAACAAGGAATTTCAAGATATTTCTACACTGTCTTAAAAAAGTGAGTAGTGCTTATCAGGATATGGTTTCTAAGGGTTTTTAGTGCATTGCTATATAGTATCTTGCTCAAAAGAGCTCATCTCCAAGTTCTTCAGATAGTCTGGTTTTTAGGTTATTTAGGCTTAGGGTTTTGTTCAGATCGCTAACCCTACGTATGATGCGTAATATAGTCATTCTTGCGTTAGCAAACACCACTAATAATCCGTAACCAGTGCTTCCATATATCCGTGCTAACTTTACTTGCAAGGCTTTGTTTTTAGAGAGATAGGTGGCGCCATTTCAGCACTTATACACTATTCTTTACACTTTAAACGTTACATAGTTATAACATTACAGTTATAACTATGAAATAAGATTTGTTTGAGAATGGCCTTTAATATAATTATGAGAAATGACATGACCATGTCGCATGTGGCCTGAAACTGCAGTACGACATCAGACAGTTGTTTCTCACAATGGTGTGTTTGAATTTACATGTTTGATATTGACCAGATCATACAGAGCATCAGATCATGTGACTTCACCACATACCTGGACTATGATGTCACGCACGTCGTCATGATTATGCAAGAATTATTCAAAGCTTTTGTGAAACAGTTTGTGTGAGTAGTTCAGACTGAATTCACTCTCAACAAACAGAAATCAGATTACGGGAAACACATTTTTTTTGACTGAATGATAAAAAGAAAGCATCTTCAGTCCTTGTGAAGACAATGTTCATTTTTTGTTTGTTTTGAATATTTTGTTTTATGAATTTGCTTTTAAAAATGAATAAAGAATATGTTTGCTATGTGACTGCTAGAAAAAAGGTTTGTCTTATCAGTATCCCAAAGTGATTTAAAAATGCTTGGAATGTTCTTTGAAAACTTTACATAAATGCTTCTTTTTTTTTTTTGCCATGAAAACATTTTATTAGCCCTTTGTACCAAGTTTTTTTTATTTTTTTATTATTGAACAACTTCAATATACAAATTCAAGTAGGGAACAGCAACATGCATATGAAAATATACACAAATGACAAAGTAATTAAATTTTCATTTGTATATCTGTGCATATAGACCTATGCTTTGATAGGTTCATGTGTACAAAATAAACAACAGCATGTTAATACAATAAACAAAAGCACAATCTTCAAACCTTTAAGGGGAGTTACAAGGAAATTAAATGAAATTATATAAAAAAAATCTTTACATAAATGCTTGATATTACATACCTGTTTGAACAATTGCACTAAACCTAATGTGTCGCTAGGGGGCAGAGTTTGCTTCCAAATATTCTCATGAATAATGAAGGGCAGGGTGAAAATGTGTCCTTAGTTTTGTTCAGGATTTATGATTATTATTGAAGAAGAGCCCCTAAAAGAAAACGTGTTCATAACTTTAGCTCTGTATGCCACCAGAATAGAATTAAAATTAAACGATCAAGATGAAATTGAAGCACAGACTTTCGCTTTATTACACTGGGTTGAACAAAAATATGTGAAACGTTTAGGAAATCCCCTTATTTTCAATGGCTTAAATGTAATTGGACAAATGAATATAATGATAAATGTTCATTTTTAATATTTTGTTGAGAATCCTTTGCAGGCAATGACAGTCTGGAACCCATAGATATCACTAAAGACTGGGTTTCCTCCTTTGTGATGCTATCCAGGCCTTTACTGCAGCTGTCTTCAGTTGTTGTTTGTTGGTGGGTCTGCCAAGTGAAAAGCATGCTTGATTGAGTTGAGATCAGATGATTGACTCTGCTATTGCGGAATATTCCACTTCTTCACCTTTTGCAGTATTGTCCATCTGTACTGTGAAGCGCCATCTATCCAACTGTTGATTTGGCCAATCCTAATGTTCCTGCTATGGATTTGTTTTGTTTTTGAAGCCTAACGATGAGCTGTTTCACTTGCATGGAGAGCTGCTTTGACCGCATCATGTGGATTCACAGCAACAGCTTCCAAATACAAATGCCACATGCACTTAGAATCAACTCCAGACCTTTTACCTGCTTAACTGATGAAGAAATAATGAAGGAAAAGCCCACAGCTGTCCATGAAACAGCTTTTGGGTCAATCGTCCAATTACTTTTGGTCCCTTGGAAAAGGAGGGGCTACATATTCATAAACCCTTCCTCCAATTTGGATGTGAATACCCTCAAATTAAAGCTGAGAGTGTGCAATTTAAGGCCATATTATTAAATGTAAATTGAATATGTTTTGGTAAACATCTAAAATAACAAAAAATGTGCCTGTGTCCAAATATATATGAACATAACTGTAGAGAGAGAGAGAGAGAGAGAGTTTGGGGTCACTAAGATTTTTTAAAGGATTTAACACTTTCAGCAAAGATGTATTAAATTGATCAAAATTGTTAGTAAAGATTTAAAATGTTACAAAAAGAGTTATATTTCTAATAAATGCTTTTTTTTTAAACTTTCTATTTATCAAAGTATCGTGAAAAATGTATCATGGTTTACACAAAAAATATTAAACAGCACAATTGTTTTCAGCATTGATAATATTAAGTAATGTTTCTTAAGCAGCAAATCAGTATATCAGAATGATTTCTGAAGGATCATGTGACACTGAAGACTGGAGTAATGATGCTGAAAATTAAGCTTTTAAATATATTAAATAGAAAACATTTATTTTAAAATGTAATATTTCACAGTACTACTGTTTTTACTGGTAAGTATCAGAGACTTCCTTCAAAAACATATACTTCAAAAACAAACTTTTTTTCTTTTAATTTTTATTTAGATGCCTCAGTAAACATGTTTTTGTGTGTGACAGTAAGATACATCATTTCGCCAGAGTGACAGTTAATTTTTAGATTTGTCTTCCTCTGTGTGTGTGTGTGGGTGTGTGTGTCTGTGCTATATTCCCAAATCTCAAAACCAATCAAACAGAAGTGCCTATTTCAGCACTGTGTAGGTTTCCAGAAAAAGCGCTGAGCTTCCTTTATTCGCTATCATTTGGCAGATGTTTTTCAATCCAGAGCATCATACAATACCCAGAGTGCAGTGGTAATATCAGCCGAGCTTTGTTCAAGGACACCGTATTTCCGGCTTACTTCATGGGTCGCACCTAAACCTGTAACCTTTGAATGAGTTAGATGTCAATATGAGCTTTTCAGTGGTCAATGCATGCAGGCCTTTATATTATACAATTTAATTTTAGCAAAAGGGATGTTCACAAAACTTAATGAAGCCATATTATACCCTTTTACAAAGTCTTGATTTTTGTTCATTTCCGGGCTGAAGCCCCTCCTATTGAAATGCACAGTGTTCTCTAATTGGTCAGCTGGACCAGTGTATTGTAATTGGTCAAACACTTTGAGCGTGTTTTGGAAATGTCACGCTCCTTACCATAAACGTGAATTTTAATGCACTACTAATGCAACTCAACCAGGCCTCGCCCCGTTTTTGCGTATGCTTTGGCTGAGAATGATTAAAATAAGGAATATTGTGACATGTACTTTCCCAGAAGAAAACTCAAGATTACAATCGAAGCATTTCAGTGAGTTTAGAAATAGTGCTTACTTATACAGAGAATAACTCCCTTTTGGAGTGACTTTGTGTTTTGTAACTTTTCATGCTCAAACAGCAACATAGAAAGAAAGAAGAACACAAAGAAAGTTGATAATGTAAAATAGCATAATATGTCCTCTTTAAATATATTAAAGGCTTAGTTCACCCAAAAAGGAAATTTCTGTCATTAATTACTCACCCTCATGTCGTTCTACACCCGTAAGACCTTCGTTCATCTTCGGAACACAATATATTTATTTTTGATAAAATCCGATGGCTCAGTGAGGCCTTTATTGCCAGCAAGATAATTAACCATTGCAATGCCCAGAAAGATACTAAAGACATATTTAACCTTCATGTTCAACCTTAATGTTATGAAGTGACGAGAATACTTTTTGTGCGCCAAAAAAACAAAAAACAAAATAACGATTTTATTCAACAATATCTAGTGATGGGCGATTTCAAAACACTGCTTCAAGAAGCTTCGAAGCTTTATGAATCATTTGTTTCGAATCAGTGGTTCGGAGCGTGTATAAAACTGCCAAAGTCACGTGATTTCAGTAAATGAGGCTTCGTTACGTAATAAGTGTTTCGAAATTTCAATGGTTCACCACTGGGGGGCGTGACTTTGGCAGTTTGATACGCGCTCGAACCACTGATTAAAAACAAAAGATTCGTAAAGCTTCGAAGCTTCATGAAGCAGTGTTTTGAAATCGCCCTCACTAGATATTTACATTTACATTTACATTTAGTCATTTAGCAGACGCTTTTATCCAAAGCGACTTACAAATGAGAATAGTAGAATCAAGTCAAGTCAACATTAGAACAACAGTATGTAAGTGCTGTGTGAAGATATTGTTGAATAAAGTCGTTATTTTGTTTTTTTGGTGCACAAAAAGTATTCTCGTAGCTTCATTACATTAAGATTGAACCACTGTAGTCACATGAACTGTTTTAAATACGTCTTTAGTAGCTTTCTGAGCATTGAAAGTGTTGATTATCTTGCTGTCAATAGAGGCCTCACTGAGCCATCGGATTTCATCAAAAATATCTTAATTTGTGTTCCAAAGATGAACGAAGGTCTTATGGGTGTGGAACGACATGAAGGTGAGTAATTAATGACAGAATTTTCATTTTTGGGTGAACTATCCCTTTAAGTATATGGCATCTACCAGCAAGAGCTACACTAACCAGCCAAACCTTGACCCTTTGGTGAAGCAGGTAAAGTTATAAACTGATACTCTTAATTTAGCCAAATAGCAATGACTCAATTGGTCAGGCTGATATGTCCACANTTAAAAGGCACCTATTATGCCCTCTTTCACATGATGTAATATAAGTCTCTGGTCTGGTCAAGTTTCAGCTTATAATACCCCACAAATTTGCCCCTATTTGGGGGTGAGCAAAAACACGCCTTTTACTATATTACTATATTGCTGGCTAAAAAAATAAATCCAAAATTGCTTGAAAAAAATGGCTGGGTGAAAACAACCCAATCCCTGGGTTTGTCCATATTTAACCCAGCAGTTTTTAGAGTGTGATTAAAAACAAAAGATTCGTAAAGCTTCGAAGCTTCATGAAGCAGTGTTTTGAAATCGCCCTCACTAGATATTTACATTTACATTTACATTTAGTCATTTAGCAGACGCTTTTATCCAAAGCGACTTACAAATGAGAATAGTAGAATCAAGTCAAGTCAACATTAGAACAACAGTATGTAAGTGCTGTGTGAAGATATTGTTGAATAAAGTCGTTATTTTGTTTTTTTGGTGCACAAAAAGTATTCTCGTAGCTTCATTACATTAAGATTGAACCACTGTAGTCACATGAACTGTTTTAAATACGTCTTTAGTAGCTTTCTGAGCATTGAAAGTGTTGATTATCTTGCTGTCAATAGAGGCCTCACTGAGCCATCGGATTTCATCAAAAATATCTTAATTTGTGTTCCAAAGATGAACGAAGGTCTTATGGGTGTGGAACGACATGAAGGTGAGTAATTAATGACAGAATTTTCATTTTTGGGTGAACTATCCCTTTAAGTATATGGCATCTACCAGCAAGAGCTACACTAACCAGCCAAACCTTGACCCTTTGGTGAAGCAGGTAAAGTTATAAACTGATACTCTTAATTTAGCCAAATAGCAATGACTCAATTGGTCAGGCTGATATGTCCACAGCCTATCACTGGTATCACATCTCATTGCTGCTTTTCCCCCAGTTTAGTTAAAGTTTCATATCTGATTGTTCTTTGTGAAGCAAGACTGTGTATATGTGGGTGTTTTACAGTCATGGTGTCAGGGGTTAGAGTTCATTTACTGCAAACAAAGAGGAGAGTGTCAGCGTGAATAGGATAGATTATGTTAATTTCACTCTTCCCTGTGGTGAACCCTGAGGCATGTGTGTGTGTGTGCCAGGCTACGCTGTGTGTTGTCTGTGCTCCAATAAGCTCATTAGCAGTCTTTATAGATATGATTACATACATAAAAATGAACCACACACATCCACAAAGACTTGGACAATGAATGGTGAACAAGAGAGAGAGGATTAGGAGAGATAACTGTTGAACAGAAGTGAATAGAATTCATCAAGTGAAGTGGTGAACAACAGCCCAGCTGAGGGGTTATGAGTGCAAATAGAGATTGTGTTGAGAGGGAGGGAAAAAGAGAGAGGGCTTGATCAACTCTTGTGTCTTTCTCTCACCAAACTTGTTCAAGATTACTATTGCTCATCCTTAATATTAGTATTCATTTTACCTTCGTTTTTATTGTTGTTCTCTAAAGGTGACCTATGTAATTTCTGTACCACCAGTGGCACTGTTTGATTTGTCCAACTTGGCTAGACATGACAATGATTTGTTCAAACCAGGGAATTGACGTTCTGTTCTTATAATAATAGAATATAATATATGTAATATAATATATATTATAAAACAGATTTTTAAATGTAAATGCTCATATTTGTGTGTGTATATATATATATATATACAGTCAAACCAAAATGTATTCAGACACCTTGAACATTTCATTCATCAACACAGTTTATTCACTATAGTTAAAAAAAAATGGTAATAAAATATGACAAGATCTCAGAGTTAAACTGTTTCAGAAACAATTAATCTTAATTATGTCAGATAACACTAAAGCAAAACGTGATCAGGTCAAAGTGTCTGATTCATTTTTAGTTTCAAATTTTTATCAATTTTACTGGTAGTCCACTGTATGAAGAATGTTTGGGTATAATATGTCACAGTTTACTTTATTTTGCTATCCTCACTTACATAAATGAACTATAGTGTCCTGCACCCACTAGTAAAGATATAGCAAAAATATCAAAATATCATTTTTGGTTTGACTGTAGTTCTGTGTGTTGATATAAGTGGAAATTGTAATAAGTGAAAGTGTATGAGTAAAGAGCAAAGTTAGATTAGATGCTCTGTCAACATAAGCTGCCTTACCAGACCACTGCATTTGACTGAACACATCTTCTCCTGTGTATCAGCAAAGACTGAGAGGGGGGAAAAACTGGAAAAAGAACAGTTCGGCTTGATATCAATTTTTTCTTGTCCCAAGGCAGATAAATGTACATTTGTATTATAGCAGCTGCAGCCCACTGACTGCAGTTGTGGTTGTCAACTCAACCCTAAAGCCCTGCCGCACAATACTGCACACTGCATGTGTCTCCTTCTGTTTGTCTCAAGGGTGTAATCTAAGGCAAACTAAAACGAGGCAGAGTGATTGAATTAGAGGCTTGCGCAGGGTAGATCTGATTGCGTGTGCAGGTTTAAAGGAGAATGTGTGCGTGTGTTTAGAAAAACAGTGATATGAGTGATGATTTAGGCTGTGTTCAAGCATAGGTGTGAAGGCTGACTGATTTGCTTTAATTTCCCTCGTGTTTTGCCACACTAAAAGATTTATGTGTGTGTGTGTGAGAAAAAAGAGAGGTGAGAAAACAGCGTAGAGTGAACATAAAATGAGAGGAAGGTCTGATGTGTGAATGAGTGTTGTTTTTCTTGTGCTCTCTGAGGAACAGGACGACATATTGTAAAGCAGCAGGTGTCAGCCGATATGGGGCCTCGCATGCACTCCTGATGCGTCAATCACCTAGCAGGGGGAATCTGATTGGCCGAAAGCCATGATGGGTGGGGCACTATGCCCAATTATATTCAACCTGTCTCACTCTCACGCACAAACGATTTCACCCAAAATGACTTACCATGGCTAACGTTATACTAGAGGAGCTATAGGAACGCTTGTATTAAAGGGATAGTTCACCCAAAAATGAAAATTTGATGTTAATCTGCTTACCCCCAGGGCATCCAAGATGTAGGTGACTTTGTTTCTTCAGTAGAACACAAATGATGATTTTTAACTCCAACCGTTGCGGTCTGTCAGTTGTATAATGCATGTCAGTGGGAACTTTGTCTATAAGAGTAAAAAAAGCATGCACAGACAAATCCAAATTAAACCCTGCGGCTCGCGACGACACATTGATGTCCTGAGATCGTTTCGTGTCTTACGGGAAAGTCATAAGGGTTGGGAATGACTTGAGTAAATGATGATTTTCACTTTTGGGTGAACTATTCCTAGCATGTCAGCAAAAGCAAATGATACCAGCAATTAAATACATAATGTTAATTAGTACTAACATTAGCATCAACACCCAATAATTATAGTCAACAATGTGCGCCGTCATTTTTGCTGTAATGTGTGTGTGTGTTTGTCTTGCCTCACTTCTGTGCCATTACCAGAGACTGGAGGAAAAGACAAACCACTCATAGGAAGCTTTTCCATTAAGAGTAGCCTACTCATCTATTTTTGTGGGATCCACCCCCCCCGGACCATATTGAATGGTGCATTCTTGCAAGCCCTTTGCTTGAGGATTTTGTCAAGATGATGACGAATGAACTGATTAAGTCATAATGAAATACAAATTTACCCTATCTATTTTCTAAATGCATGTTATTGATCTTATTGTGAATGATTTATCTGTGCATGTTTCATTTTTCAAATTTGTTTTGACCTTGTAATGTTTAATTAAAATGTCATAACTCGATCTTCCGATGAAATGACAGACTTCTGTCTGGTGACACCATCTATGCAGGACTTCTCCAATCATTTTGTACATGTAATCCCCGCCCCTTTCTTACAATCAGCTGCAAGCTCGCATTCAGATCTACCTCCATCCGATCAACAATTGATGAGTCACCAACCTACTTTTTTTGTTTTTTTGATAATCCGTTTCACTTAGATGTACATCACAATATGGAAGAAAAGATCTGTTGCTACTTCTATTTCATTTTGACTTTATTCTGTGCTTCATCAAGGTTGAAGGTTATGTCTGGTTATCATCGGCATCGGTTTCTAACAGGTAGATGCTGTAACTACATCATTATGAGGGCAAAAACCATCTTTCTATTGTAAGTATTTAATTATATCATGTATTACTTAATATTGTTATGCCAGTGATTACATTTTTTGCTCATTTATTTGTATTTTTCCATGTCTACAGCCTTTGCCATTTAGCATTGTCACAACATCACCTTTTATGCAATTAGGGCTGCACGATTTAACCCACGATACGAAAAATAACATTGAACTTAAACGTGATTATTAGTGCGATTATGAAATCGCAAAGGCTGCGATTATTATTTTATGCGCAGCTTGTCAATAAAGTATGGCTCCAAATGCTATTCCATCTGAAAGCACTGCGAGTTTGAGTAGTTTATAATGTACATTTGAAAAAGCAACACGCGTCAAACATCTTTCCAGACATGAGAAGCATTTATTAACATCTTGTCCAACAAAAGACAACATTTAATAACATGTTTTTACTCCAAACTCACTTCATAACGACAGTTGAGCATCCTTCTGTGAGATTATGTGGTTTCTTAAACAGTATAAAACAGTCGTGTGTTTATTAGCTATGTTTAATCAATCAAAGCATTTCAATCTTCTGTTTATTCAGCTACAAGTATTATCTTCTTCTGCGGCAGGGCATATTTGGAGTTTCTGCGTGAGAGCGCCCTCTTGCTTTCAGATGGAGAAGCATTTACTACTGATCACAGAGCCATACAGCTCTGACAAGCTGCGCATAAAATAATCTCAGCCTTTGCCAAATTGCGTGCGGTTTAATCGCGATAAATCTTGCAGCCATAATAGCATTTATGGTTCAGCTGATTGGCTCCAAAAAAATGATGGCATATTTTCTCTAGTTGAGTCACTGCCATTGAAATGAATGGGAATGCTAACAGGTTTCGCCAGGTATTATAAAACCACCTTGGTTTCATCTGACAAAATCAAACAGAACATTTTAACCCTTGACTCACTTCTGACCGGTCTCAGGAGTCAGACAGACTGGTGACAGACTAGAAAGAATCTCACTGAGCCTTCACCTTTAACTGCTCGCACCACAGGGATAGAGAGAGCAAAAGAGCATCTGTGTGAACCAATCAGCGCCACGGCTGAGAGGGAGATGATGTCTAAATATTTGCTTGAGAATGTTTGCACATGTTGACAGTGTTTGTGCATGTCAAGTGTGCATGTCACTCTTCAAAGACTTCATTTTCATCTCTCTCCCTCTCTTGTGTCTCTTTTTCTCCATTTGTTTTGTCAATTTCCACACCAGGTTTGGCCTCTTGCCTGGGCAGCACCAATAAAGAAGCAGAAGCAGCAAAATACTTCTGGAAATTACATTAACCTTCTCATCCATTATTCAGCTTCTGAACTTCAATATCAAGGCAAACACACACACACCGTACTACAGACAGAAAGTTTCCTAGGCAACACCAAAGCAAGTGTTTCATCAGTATTTGCTTACTCTGTAAATGTGTTTGTGTATATTTGTGGACACATGCAGAGAGCAAAGTGCGCTTAGAGCCTCACTTAGTGTCAATGAAGCTCAATCTGACCGGTGAGTGGTTCCACAAGCTCTGTGTTTATGTGTCAATCAACCAAACACAAACAGACTGTGCTGACAACATCAGTCACAAAATCTGTCACAAGTGAACACTCACAAACTCTGCTGAACAGCTTAGATCAGCTTACAGTAGTTATAGCTTGTCTGTTTTGCTGGTTTTTAAGGGGGTGGTAGCCAGCAGGACTCCAAGACTGACCAGCTGGATACCAGTTAAATACCAACTAGACTACGCAGCTAAACTACCTAAGAACAGCAAACCATTTTAGGCTGTTTTTATACAGTACACTGAACCTTACACTTCAGTGCTATAATAATGAGTCCCAGACTACACATTAGTACATTAGTACATAGTGATGTTTGAAGCACAGCTCACAAAGAAGTCACTTTCAAACCAAATAGTTTTCTGTTGGCCAATGTGTCGAATTAATGTGACCAATTTGAACTCGATGTGGGAAAATCTTTCATCCTAATGCAGAATTCAAGATCGCATTGATCCCTATTGATATTAATGGTCTGAAAAGTGTTTGCTAAAAGTATTTGAAGTGTGACACCAAATTAATGTGAACAAATGAACAAAATCAGTTAATTTATATTTATAGCCAGTTAGGTACATCTTTACGCCAGTAGAAAACAAGTGGCATCTGTATGAGTGAGTCATGTATTCATTTACTCACTCAATTGATTTGTTCAAACACACTGATTCATCCAGGAATGAAACAAGTGACCTTTGTGAGCGAGCGAGTCATTGAATCATTCACTCAGCCGATTCATTCAATCACACTGATTCATTGAGTAACACTACTACTGTGTGTTGCTCGGAGATGAATGGCTTGATTCGTTTGGAACTATTGTGGACAAGGCACAAATATACAAACTAACCGAACATATCGCGTCTAAAATGTAATGTAAATGTAAGTTGCTCAATATTAACGTCTTGTTAATGAACGATTGTGTTAAAGCACAATTGCAATTGTGCTGTTGGTCTACATATGAGCAGGTGTTTTATTACCTGCGACCAAATCACAGCCATGTTGATACTGAACAACAGCATTTTTGTTTGCGTGATACTGCAAAATCAGTCGATTATTTTAATCCCTGAAATGCGATTTTTACCGGGGGAGTCCCCCTGAAATGTGATTGGGCTAGTTTTGGGCTAGTTTAAGTAGCAATGGGGCGGGTTTTGTTGTGAAAACCTGGCAACCCTGGTTTCCGGTTAGAGAAATGAGGGAGAGATTGGCCTGGTCCCAAATGGCACCCTAAACCCTCATGGTCTTCCTCTGAGTCCGAATTTTCGTGACGTAATGCCACTTTGACTGGCGGGTAAATTCCCCTGCGCAGCTTGCAGACTTGCGGGCTCAGCTGAAGTGCGCATCGAGGGTGCATAGCAGCCGCAAGGGGGATGCTCACGAGCACCCTTCTGAAACCTAAATTTATGAATGGGACACGTGGACTTACACACGGCAGCCATTGTAAGTCCACAAGACCGAAAGTGCATAGAAGTGTGCCATTTGAAATTCAGCCATTGATGTCCGGGTTCAAGGATTTGTTGAGGCTATTCTGTATGCATGTTGATATTTAAGGTCTACAATTAAACAGAAATAAGGAACAATTAAGTAGGTTCATAAAAGGTATTACAAACAGTACAACGAGAATTACAAGTGACTTGTGAGGCCTAACAAGTAGAAAAACTGGTTGAAATAGCAATTAGTAACACAAGAATTCAATAGCATAAACAAGATTAGTAGGCTATATAAAGGGCTGTTTCCATGCAAAGATACAATACAAATTAAATGACTTACTTTGTTTGGAGTCAATCACTCATGGGAACAAACATGCAGAACTCCAGAACATAATAATTCAGACTCTCTTCCTATAAGCACCGCCCACCTGTCAAGTCTGGGCTTGTCTTGCATAGATATTGGCATTTAGTGTAATTTGCAGTATAACAAGCTTATAGACGTTATTCACAGCAGCGCCATCTTTGATTTTTAACGGGAATGAAGCGGATGTCATAACAAATGTCAGCAAACCGGGAAGATTTAAAAATTCATAAATCCGTAAGATCTTACCTTCATGTAGTGGAAATATAAACAGAAAGACAGAACACAACAAGCGCAGCACTGAAAAGGGGCGGGGCTATAGGCCTATGTTTTAATCAGCCAATCAATTTGCAAACATTTCTGTATATAGTTTTACAAAAATGTTTAGAGTCATTTAGCATAACTCAAATTATTTGGTGGCAAAACAAATGCACATACACATACTCATAGACAATCAGATCACGACAGTTGAATGGAAACATCACCTTGTCACAGAGGATTTCATATTTAGCTCTGTTTGTTTTTGCCTTTCTTTGCACCTGTGAACTCTCAATTGAAATGGTGATTTTAAGGCTGGAATACTAATGCGAATGCTAATTCACCCCTGTTGTCTGTTCATCTGGTTACCCACAGACGAAAAGGGCATTTTGCCATTCAACAAGATGTGCCAGCCACACACACTCACACACTTGTTTTTGTGTCATAGTACGGTCTCTCCCTTGACTTTTACTGTGTTATACTGAACTAATGATATTTTATATCAGATCTATCTGCATTTTTATACTGTCAGTAACGAATATTTAATGTTTAATTAAGTGGTTGTCCTCGTGGGGAAGACTGGTTGCTTAATTGGTTGCTGATTCCAAGATTTATATCCTCTTGGGGACATTTGGTCTCCATAATGTAGCCAAAACTCTAGAGACACACTTGATCATCCCTTTTGACCCGTGTATTATTTTAAGACTGTGTGCGTTTACATGCTTCTTTTTAGTTCATCATTCCTGTTTTGCACAGTAAATAAGCAATTTCACATTCCAGAGTCAAAACATTACAGACTTTGAAGGGAAGAATGTGTCTTTGAATATTCAGAGAGCACATGATGACTAACTGTCAGACACACGCACACATAGACTAATCCTCTTACGCTGCAGCCTGAGCTGTAGGGCTCGGCTGGTCATGACTGTCGCTGGCATCCTCAGCTACCTGCTGCTGTCAGAAGCTCATCATGCCACATGTTTCTCTGTGTGTGTGTGTGTGTCTCTGAGGCAGTTGGTGAACGTGACTGTGTGCAGTGTTCACTAATACAGAACATGTAAAAGTGTTTAAACTGCCAAATGGGGTTGGATGCATGACCTCTGTTTGTGTGTGTGTGTGTGTGTATGCATACATGTTCAAATGTATTTCTCTGTTTGTTCAAATTGATGGACTTCTTCGTAGAGCCTCCAGAAACCACGGCAACAGCATTCCCCTATTGCTAGACTCTGTTGTGATGTCACATAGGGCTGTACACAGTTGCCTTGGCAATGACTGGATTTTTCTGATATGAAGCCCTAGTGGTTTTTTCATGCATCTAACTGGCTCCAAGAGAATTTGCATACAGAAATAACCACTGTTTGCTTTATCCAGAACATTGTAATGCTGCACAAAGCCAGATTTCTTGAGTTGCTTCTCTTTGAGGTTGGATTATGGGTTTATTCCAAATTGGAATAGACATATAAAGCACAAAATTCCCCATTCTCCTGGCCTCTACGATATAAATTAGAGTCAAATAATACATTGAAACTAAATTATAATTGTTACAATACACTTTTGTAAAGCCCGCAAAGAGCAACTATTTATTTTCGATGATTTATGTGGAATCACACTTACAATGGAAATCTATGGTGCAAGGCATTATAAGAATTTAAAAGCAATGTCAGTTCATATTGTTGGGAAAAGCATAAAGCACTTTTATTAAATATTCGGTAACACTTTATTTTACAATGTCATTGTTACATATGTTTCATGTAGTTACTATAGTAATAACTATAAATTATGCATAATTACATGCAACTAACCCTAAATCAAACCGAACCCTAATCCTATAGTAAGTACATGTAGTTACTTAATATTACTCAGTACTTAAAGGTGGTACAGAGGATCTTTTCGTCGACTGAGTTTTTGAAATGAGCGCATGCGTAAGAACAGCCCCCCTCCTTCACAGCTCTTTTCGAGGGAACGCCTCCCAAAACTCGTGCACGAGTATTGGAACACGAGTGTTTACCACCGGCATTCGCTGTGTTATTAAGCCGGGCACACATTTAACGACTAGCTAAAACATTCTAAGACTGTGCTCAACATACAGCGATTGTTTCCTGCTCCTGAAGCAGATTTATATACTTTCACATGGAATTTGAACACCGACTGTAATCGCAGACTGAACGCAACTGGCTCTGACTGGACGCGTTTGAGCGTGATCAGTCATAAGTATCAATTTACATTCATAATCGGCCTTACAACTTAAAGCCGCGCAAACACTTAGTGGATTCATTATGTCGGACTCACCGCAGGTAACTCATAATCTGCAGTTGTTACTCCTGTCTCCTGACAAAAACATTGCATGCGGCGCCTGTGGAGTGTGGAAAGTTACTGGAGCGCGCAGCCGCGCGTCTCTCACAAGGAACGTCATGGCAGTGATTGACAAGCCAGAGGGCCAATCGTTTACGCGATGATCGCGTAAACGATTGGCTGATGTTTTTAAGGCCCTACCTCGTGCACAGATGATGTATATTAATAATATTCCTTTCAGTGCACCTAATAAATAGTCTTTTATCAGTTAGTAAAGACAGTTTCAAGTAATATTGCAAAAATGTATAAAACAAAACATCCTATTTAGCACCTTTAAATATATAATTACAGTGTAACAAAGACACTTTAAAATAAAGTGTAACCAAATATTCTGTACTGAAAAGTTTGGGGTTATAAGATTTTTTGGTATTTTTGAGTCTCAAGAAATTTCTACTATCAATGAAAACAGTTGGGAAAGTTCAAAATAACAGCATTTTAATAAGCACAACTTTTGTAGCATTATAAATGTATTTACTTTTATTTTTGATCAATTTAATGTGTCCTTGCTGAATGAGAATTCATTCTTAATATATATATTGAGGCGATATATATATCGCCTCAATAAATATATATTAAGGCGATACCTACCTATATAATATATATATATTGAGGTGATACCTGGACCCTACAGAGGTTGCACAGGCAGTCCAACTCCTCCAGATGGCATATCAATACGTGCCATTACCAGAAGGTTTGTTGTGTCTCCCAGCACAGTCTCAAGAGCATGGAGGAGATTCCAGGGGAGGCAGTTACTCTAGGAGAGCTGGTTAGGGCCGTAGAAGGTCCTTAACCCATCAGCAGGACCGGTATCTGCTCCTTTGTGCAAGGAGGAACAGGATGAGCACTGCCAGAGCCCTACAAAATGACCTCCAGCAGGCCACTGGTGTGAATGTCTCTGACCAAACAATCAGAAACAGACTTCATGAGGGTGGCCTGAGGGCCCGACGTCCTCTAGTGGGCCCTGTGCTCACTGCCCGGCACCGTGGAGCTTGATTGGCATTTGCCATTGAACACCAGAATTGGCAGGTCTGCCACTGGTGCCCTGTGCTTTTCAGAGATGAGAGCAGGTTTACCCTGAGCATGTGACAGACGTGAAAGGGTCTGAAAAAGCCGTGGAGAATGTTATGCTGCCTGGAACATCGTTCAGCATGACCAGTTTGGTGGTGGGTCAGTGATGGTCATTTCCATGAAACGATGAGGCATCCTTTCGTTCCTAACACATTACCCAGTCCATATCAGTATAGATATCCAGCATGATATTTTTCCCCATTGAAATCTGATTTGTTTTCAAAGTGTTCCTTTAGTTTTTTTGAGCAGTGTGTGTGTGTATATATATATATATATATATATATATATATATATATATATATAAATATTATAATT
>RJVU01053643.1:1635662-1671295 GCA_003731715.1 Anabarilius grahami | reverse complement strand
TATATTTTACCTTCATAAAAAATATATATATAAAATTTATTTAAAAAAAAAAATTATGTTACCTTTCATAAATGGTAAGATGATTCATGTATTATTATTATCATTATTATAAATAATAACTAAATAATAATGTTATATATTATTAATTTCCCTTTTTGTCATCATCATCATCATAATACTCTTCCTTTTCATAAAAAGGAAAATGATTCATACATTATTATTATTATTAATATAATAACAATAAAATGAAATCATTTTCCATTCATTATGTATAAATGGAATGCCTCAGATTTGTTTTTCCAATAATTTTTTTTTTTTACATTTAGCTAAGTTCTTGGGACAGATTTGTCCCCAAAGTATGGCTCAGTAAACCCAAACACACACACACACAGAGAGAGAGAGAGAGAAAGATAGACAGTGTTTACTGTACAGCTGCGCCACATCGCAGCCTCTGTGTTTGAATGTGTGTAAATTCACTTCTTAGCACTCCTGTTGTCTGTATGTTTTTCTGACCTTGTCATTTATGGGTACTCTTCTCTGCCAATGCTAAAACATTCACACCATGTTAAAAACCTTCATTTCCTGTCTTGTTTGCAGTGGCTTATTAAATATCACCACTGAATTCTCTGGCAGTTTATTTTCAAGATGTTATTACTGTAATTACGTCTGTAGTGCTAGACATAATTTGTATCTTGTTAAGAACAGTGTGTCCATATGAAATGCTGACCTGAATGTTTGCCAGTAAACATTCTCCTCTTCCAGTCCCTAGATTCACCTCTTGCCAGCTGTGCAGCTGTGTGTGAGTGTGTGTGACTGAAGCAGAACTCTATGGGATGTCATTACAGATTGTTGAAGATGTAGCCGTAAGCAGCAGAGTGTCAGTTAGCTCAGGAGCAGCACACTTATGCTCACACACACATCCTCAGACACCTCATTAAGACCCATCAGAGACACAGCGTGATTACCTGTGTGAATCTGTGTTTATCTTTGCATTTTTGTAGATAAAAACGGGCCTAAGGGTAATGCGCAAAAATGGTTAAAAAGGATTTTATGTCAGCAGAATTCAAATTCTCTATTCAATAATCTAGAAATTTGGATACGCTTACAGTAAATGTACATAAAAGGGATAGTTCACCCAAAAATTAAAATTAATTCATTCAGCATTTACTCACCTTCATGTCATTCTAAACCTGTGTGACTTGTTTGTTCTGGGCAATGTTTCAACTGTTTTTGTCCATAATGAAAGTCTACGAGGTCCAAAACAACATTGAACTCCACTAAATTAAATTTTTTAATTCCATTTAATTCCATTTTTTTTTTATTCCACAGAAGAAAAGTCATATAGCTTTGGAACGCTATAACATATTACATTTTTCCTTTGAGCTCTATGAACAACATCTGCCCCATGTTGATTACCATTTTCAGCTAATTTCTCAGCATGTCAAACAAACAGACTTCCTTATAAGTGGGATTTCTGTTTTTTGGTTTTACCAACTGAAGGACGACTGGAAATAACTGAAAATACAGAGGAAAATGCTTAAGAAAGCACACACACATATAACAAACAAAACAAATCACACACAGTGAAATAATGGGAGCCTCTCATTACCATTCAGCGTTCTCATTACTCATTTCTCATTAGTCATCAAATCATTAGTTGCCCCAGTTCTCCAGATGGTCGGGCCAATATGCTCATCCTCTAAATTTTAAAACAGCAAATTCACTTTTCACACACATTCATTACAAATCCATAACAAATCCCGACATTGTGACAAATTAAGATTTATCTATATTATTACATAATTTTGTAACACTTAAAGCTAATCCTTTTTATGTCAAAATACTTCCTTTTATCCAACACTCTCAGAAAAATGGTACAAAAGGGCAGTTCCCTTTCAAAAGGTACATATTTGTTACCTAAAGCATACATATTAGTAACCTTTGAGAGGGTACTGCCCCAGTGACAGCTTTTGTACCATTTTTTTTTTCTAAAAGTGCCGCTTAAAGAGATAGTTCACCGAAAAATAAAATTCGCGATCCGAATCATGATTTGACATTTTTTAAGGCATTTAATTTTTTTCACAGGAAAAAACGTCTAATGTCATTTTGGTGATCAAAGATGAGTTTCAAGGGATAAAATTATTGACTATGGGACTTTAAAGGGATAGTTCACCTAAAAATGAAAATTCTGTCATCATTTGCTCACCCTCAACCTGTATGAATCTGCTGAACACATAGGAAGATTTTTGGAAGAATGTTTGTAACCAAGCAGATCTCGCTCCCCATTTGCAACCATAGTATTTATTTTTCCTATTATGGTAGTAAATGGGGAGTGAAATCTGTTTGGTTTCTGACATTCTTCCAAATTTCTTCCTTAGTGTTCAGCAGAACAAAGAAATTTGTACAGATTTTGAACAAATTGAGGGTGAGTAAATGATGACAGAATTTTCATTTTTGGGTGAACTATCCCTTTAAAGTCCCATAGTCAATAATTTTATCCCTTGAAACTATCTTTGATAACCAAAATGACATATGACGTTTTTTCCTGTGAAAAAAATTAAATGCCTTAAAAAATGTCAAATCATGATTCAGATCGTGTGTCAAACCGCCAAACTGCTGAAATCACGTGACTGTGGCGCTCCGAACCGCTGATTCGACACGCTGATTCATAATGCTCCGAAGCTTCCTGAAGCAGTGTTTTGAAATCGGCCATCACTAGATAAGTCATTATTTTGTTTTATTGGTGCACCAAAAATATTCTCGTCGCTTTATAATATTAATATTGAACCACTGTACTCACATGAACCGATTTAAATATGTTTTTAGTACATTAATGGATCTTGAGAGAGGAAATGTCATTGCTCCCTATGCAGACCTCACGGAGCCAATGAATTTCAACAAAAATATCTTATAATGCGTTCCGAAGATTAACAAAGGTCTTACGGGTGTGGTACGGCATGAGGGTGAGTAAATAAATGACATTATTTTCATTTTTGGGTGAACTAACCCTTTAAAGCATGTTAAAATCACCACATAGACATATAAACAACATTAAAAACTTGGTTTTCACCACAGGGGGACTTCAAAGATTTTGTTTTTTTATTAGATTTAGCTCACTTCTGGTGGCAGATTTGTTCATATGGTTACATAATTTTGTAGCACTTAAAGCTAATTCTTCCATGCCAAAATACTTATTTTTGTCCCAGATTAATGTGTGGAGACAACTATAAGCAGAAATAAAAATGCTTATTTTCCTTTAAAAACATTTTTTTTGTTAAAAAAAGAGATTTTGTATAGCTGATTATACATCTGGCTCATTGATCACGCTGGAGATGGAAGGTCAAGTCAAGTGCATTGCATTGTGGGGTACAGTATTTCATGCAGTTTGCTCAGTTGCATGCTGTACATTTTACCAAATGTTAAATATCATCTTGGTATTCTATGCATACAAAAAATTGCATAGAATGCTATACAAAGTATTATGCAAGACTTGTGGCCATACACTGGGAACTGCTTTAGTTTAGCATTTACATACTTTTGTACTGTTTGTCTTAAATTTTGTCTACAAGTTACAGAGAGCATCATTTTTAGGTTACTTTGGTAAGACAGTATGGTCCAATAAAGCATATCTAAATATACATATTTTGCACACATAGCGGCTGGGTGCCTGGCTGTTGTCAAAAGGGCTTACTGACACCATTTTTAAACAGTGATAAAGTTCACAACCAGCTGAACTTTATTATCATGCTGAAACATGGACTCTTGTGTCCTAAACAGTGTATGAGAGCACTTACAGTAAAGAGAATATTTACTCTCGACAGGGTTACAGTCTGACCCCAGCACAACCCTACAGACCAACAACAACAGTGGGTGAGGAAAACATTCCCATAGGAACTTAAAAATGGAGATGACAAGAAAAGAAATTCCCATAAAGGACTTTTATAGCAGGGTGGGGAAACATGCAGAGGCCTAGAGCGGGGGAGTTATGGGTCACGCTTGCTGAGAAACCCCTGAAGTGTGTGTCAGGAGGAGTGTGTGTCAGCAGTAGTGTAGCTGAACACCAAGTGTGCAACAATCCACATTGACAGTACTGTCCAAACACATGCACAGCCATATTACTTGAGTTCTGGCTAATTTGTTTTATAGAAGAGAAGCTAGAATCCACACAAAGCCATCTCACCCACAGATACAGTCCAGGACTCAAGAGCAATATAACAGGATCATATCCTATTCTAAATTCATAAACCCAGTATTGTCTATTGTGTATTGTTAAAATCAAAGCAGTGAGAGTTCTGCTACCTGACTCTTTGTAGTAAGCGTCACATAAAACCGTCACTCAAGAGAACCAAAGAGCCATTTTCGGTCACTCTAATACAAAAACACAAGGGGTCAGTCAGGCCATGGGAGCGGTCAGCATTCGGCAGGGACAGAAATGAACCGCGTCCATGCACAGACTAGACTGGCACCAGGATTTGTTACAGTAGAATGTTTGCTATTGCATCTATCTGTCTATCCATGAGGAGGTTTCAAAATTTACACTGCCAGACTGTCCTAATCAGTCTGACGCCACTAGAGCACAATGTCACAGTAGATCACTGGCTATGTTTGGAGTAGCTACCTATTGCATACTGCCTAATATAATAAGGATTGTGAGAACATATTATATAGAAAATGTGGAACAGTGTACATAAAAATTATAGCTTGTCTGTATTACAAGCATGTTTATTCAGCGAGTGGCGTGAAATTATCATGCAAATAATGCTAAAACTTAAAAATCAAGTGATGTTACTTCTGAAGGCAAGCCTACAAGGTTAGCAAAAAATAGCGCAATGCTGTGGTATGCAGGGAAGGAGACCAGAAGCCATTTTTTTAATGGATGTCAATGGAGAAGAGGCTTCAGTACGCTGAATAAACTGCTTTTGTGGAAAAACGGCTTATCATTTAATGAATCGACAGCCTCTCGGCTAATCTTCAACATGTTTGCTCTTAAACATTCATTTTGGATTGATCTATTTTTAGACTTTACTCTGAGAAAAAATGGTTTTTATAAGAGAAGTCACGGACTTCTCATTCATTTCTCTGGTATTCACAAACAGTGATTGACTGTCGCACAACTCTGAACGAAATTCAAAGACGTGAAAGCTGTAATGTAATGTGGTTGTCAAGGCACACGTGATCCAAGTTGGTTGTAACATTTTCTCCAATGTTAGTGCCACGGACCCAAGTATCTCTCAATAATAAGACTATCTCTACTTCTGGTTAAGGTCAAATGCTGCACATTGTGGGATTCAGTATTGTAAACCATGTGCTCTGTTGTATACTGTACAGTTTGGAAAATGAAGTAGGTCTGTAAAAAAGTGTTTTGATGATTTCTCAAAAAATAAGTAAATAAAATTTTGCCTACTACAGAATCCACCTTGTTTTTCACGGAAGAGCCGGCATGGCCATTGTAACTTGAATGTGTCGAGACTTCCGGGCTAACAAAATTTTAGCTGTACAAAAACTGTCCATTATGCTGCTTGATTTTGCAAACTGCTACTTATTATCATATTATTTTAATGTAATTTCATAACATAAAGCACACTGTTTTTTAGCGCAAATTATTTCACCATTTGCATCTTTTTGTTACTTTTGTTTCTCTATAGCAGCAAATGAATTGGAAGCCTTGGCACATTCACAGAAAATGCTTACTTCCATGTTAAAAAATATTTTTAAAAAATACATTAAAAAATAATTACGGTGTCATAGTATTCTGGAGAGCAGTTTCATTTGATGTCATGCCAGATCTCACCTGATGTATCCCACATGTTCAGCTCGATGCGGTGCTTATCGATCTCAAAGCTTGCAGTGTAGTTCTCAAACACCGTGGGCACATAATTCTGCAATGAAAAATCATATAAATACTGGTAAATCATTTTAGTCTACTTTGACAGTACATCAACTATTTAAAGTCGGCATGAAACAGAAGTTGCGATTGTCTTTTCTTTCCTATGTGACCAAGGGCGTAGATTTGGTCTCAACATTGGGGGGGTTGAACATTGGTATTTAGCCTGTTATATATATATATATATAATTTTTTCTTTTTTTTTCTTTTTTTATAATAATCTGTTTTATGTGTAGCGTTATTGGATAATTTTTTTATTCTCTATCTGAAATTTATGTATAATCATTCATCAAATTCTAATATAACTGGTGGCAGCGATTCACTTTTTTATTGAGTGAGTCACTTAAATCGTTCATTCAACCAATTTGTTCAAAAGTCAGATTAATTTAGGAAGAAAACAAACACTGATGTGAATACTTTTGTCATTGATAATTACAGTCACTATTGAAAAATTAACTAACAAAACAGACGGCTGTTTTGGTAACTGGTTACAGTTACACTGATAGTTATGGCTAAATTGCAATGGATTAGCTAGCTAAAATATGTGTTACTTAGCTATTACAATATTCCCAGACCTCCTTCTCAGTACATGCTTTATTCTTTTTAACGTCCCTCTTTGACCAGCAGTTTAATATAATTGGCTGAGCAGCGGTTCTCTTCATTTTTGGCGCTACCCGTGCTCTCTCATTCAAACAGTAGGCTACAGCACCATTCGCATTGTTTTGGTGAAAGTGCGACGCGCATTGGTTGGGCGTTACCATTCGGTTCAGTGGAGGGGGAGTATTTATTTATTTTTTTGTCTAATTTATTACAAACTCATATTTGATTAGAAACAAAAGTATTGTTACAAAATAAATGAATTCTACATATTTTTCGTTTTATCTACTGTGATTTTCATGTTGAAATATTGGGGGGGTTGCAACTGATGGATTTGAATATTGGGGGGGTTATCCCCCCCCACAAACTACGCCCCTGTATGTGACGTATATCCGAGTGAAACGGCTTCTCAAACAAGAAAAAATGTAGGGCGGGAATTGATTTTGTCCATCGGGAATTGATCGGATGGTTTGCTAGTGCTGTGATGTCATGTTAAGAGAGCACTTAATTATTTTTTTTAAATTAAAAAATAATGATATGCACTGATAAATCATTTATAATAATTACTGCAATCAACTGCAATCGAGTCGATTTTGATTTCATGGTGACTTTAAACTAGCCTACTTTTTGAACAAATCTTTTCTGTGATCTACTTGCAATGTATGTAATAAACCAATAAATAATGACAGTCTTTATATTTTATCGATGTACCTACACTCTAAAAAATGCTGGGTTAAATATTGACAAACCCAGTGATTAAATTGTTTTAACCCAGCGGTTGGGTTAAATGTTTGACCCAACCTGCTAGGTGGTTTTATTTATCTCAACTATTGTTTAAAAATTACTATATTGTTTGCTTAAAATTAAGCCAAAATAAATTGGAAATGTATTAATATGTTTAAAAAATTTTAATTTTGGGTTCATTTTAAGCCAGCCATATAGTAATTTTTAAACAGTAGCTGAGATAAAAAAACAACTACCCAGCAGGTTGGGTCAAACATTTAACCCAACCGCTAGTTTAAAGAGATATTTCATCCAAAATCAAAATGAAACACCATCCTTGATGTATATGACTATCGTCTTTCAGATTAACACAATCGGAGATAAAATAAAGTGTATTTAAAAATAACATTAGTCCTCCAAGGTTCATAATGGTTGTAAATGGGGGGGGGGGGTCTGCATCTATCCATAAAGAAAAGTTATCCATACAACTCCAGGGGGTTAATAAAGGCAAAACAAATGACCGGTTATGGATTATAAGTCTCAAACGATCATTTTAAATGTTGGAGGATTTCGATATAAGAGAAGAGGAGCTTGAGTTTGTTGCTCAGCCCTATTTGTTTGAACCACAAGAGGCGTCTAAGCTTACGATACTCCTACATCCTGCGTCATACATCTCTTCAGGGGTTACTCATTTGGCGCAAATCGACTTGCGCATTCTGCGTACGGTCGTCCGCCGGAAACTAGTTATTTGAATTTATAAAGTTTTAAATATGGACATTTTTCGCTTCGGAAGGCCTTTTATTAACCCGCTGGAGTCGTATGGATTACTTAGATTATGGATGGATGCATTATTTTTGGCTTCAAAACGCGGCCCCCCATTCACAACCATTATAAACCTCGGAGGACTAAGGATATTTTTAAATATATCTCCGATTGTGTTCGTCTGAAAGGATCGAGGATGGCTTGAGGGTGAGTAAATCATGGGATAATTTTCATTTTTGGGTGAACTATCCCTTTAAAACAACCCAATAGCCTAGTCATCTTTTTTTCGTTTTCTTTTTTTTTAAAACTAAATAAGTTGCATAAAACATAGACTGGTCTAATCTGAGAACGAAAAGTCCCTTGGATAACGTCGAGTTGGTCAGACTAGTTCTTAAGCCATAATCGCTGTGTTCATGCAACTGGCCCTAATTTACAATACAACTGTGATAGTTTTGTAGTGCAATGTAATTTGTAAAGAACACAGCCTCACTTCAGCGTCTCGTGCCAAGTTAAAACCCCGAGGCTCCAGCATTTTCTTTTCTATCCAGAGGCGCTCCAGTGCGACATGCAATTTATTTAACTCATAACAATTTATCAACTTGAATCGCATAATTAAAGCAACTTTCATTTATGTTTATTTGGTTTAAACAAAACATACTATTAGGCTACTCTTACGTTTGTCATCTCTTCATTCGTCTAATTTAGTAACTTATTTCCAGTTTTTCTAGTAATGGCATGGATGATGAATGAAACGATCGGTTCACCTCTGGGTAGCTGTCCTTGGCGAACACATGCAGCAGCGCCGTCTTTCCACACTGAGTGTCACCGACCACCACGATCTTACAGCGACTGCACTGTCCTTCCATCATCATCATTATCAGCACTGTCCCAGCGCGTAACGAGCACCATCCGCTGCCTGATAACGGTCCTTTATAGAGAGTATATAGAGACACAGAGTCTGTCTGAGTGGACGTGTGTGTGCCAGGGAGAGAGTCCACTCACACTAGCGCGCCCCTCCCCGTCCTCCTGTCAGTCTCCTGGTTCCCACGGTGACACCACGCGCTGAGTCTCACCGCCTCCCTCGCGTCATGAGCCGGGCACGCGGGTCGTGCTGCCTCTCGACTGATTTCTAATGACACGATGTGATCTAGCCTTCCTACTGGGGTTTGGGCATGGTGTAAATGAACCACCCCTCTAGCTCGTGTGTGGAAATTGTTTTAACGATGTGATTTGACACATCACTGAACCCCAATCCAGGCTTCCCAAGGTCATGAAAAATATTATGAAAATATCATAAAAAATGTAAAATGCCATCCACTTGGAACATTAGTGGAACATTGATGTTATAATTTAATTTTTAAAAGTCAAAAAAGTGTTTGCAAATAGGCTACTATAGCTGAATCTCTCTCTCTCTCTTTAAAGGTGATTTCTCGAATAATTGCATGAGTCATTTGAAATCTTTTTGTCTGTCTTTGATTAATTTAATTGCTTTTTCCAGCCACACGTTTGATCTTTGGGTAATAAATGTATCTTTCTAGTACAATACTAAGAGAAAAAAAGGTAAACTGATCAAACGTAGAGATGTGGAGCTGTTATGGGCTAATTTACTGTTACATTTTTAGTTTCCATTTTATTTTTATGTTTGAGTTTAATAATAATGTCAGTATACATTAAAAAGCAAATGTTTCTCTGTTCTTTGAAAAAGAGTTAAAGAGTTTTAAATATTACATTTTTAAATTAATATTTTAATATTAAAATATTAAAAAGCTACCTTTTGGATCCATGGATTTTAAAGTTTTCAATAGCCTTATTTTAAAGGGTTAGTTCACCCAAAAATGAAATTTCTGTCATTAATTACTCACCCTCATGTCGTTCCACACCTGTAAGACCTTCGTTCATCTTAGGAACACAAATTAAGATATTTTTGATGAAATGCCTGCATAGACAGCAATGGTACTTCCTCTCTCAAGATCCATTAATGTACTAAAAACATATTTAAATCAGTTCATGCGAGTACAGTGGTTTAACTTTAATATTATAAAGCGTTGAGAATATTTTTTGTGCGCCAAAAACCCCCAAAAACGACTCTGACTGCTTCAGAGTGTTATGAATCTTTTGAGTCGAATCAGTGATTCGGATCGCGTATCAAACCGCCAAACTGCTGAAATCACGTGACTTTGGCGCTCCGATCCACTGATTTTGATTCGTAAAGCTCCGAAGCTTCAAGAAGCCGTGTTATGAAATCGGCCAGCACTAGATATTGTTAAAAAGCTGTTATTTTGTTTTTTGACGCACAAAAAATATTCTCATCACTTTATAATATTAAGGTAGAGCCACTGAACTCACATGAACTGATTTAAATATGTTTTAGTACCTTTATGGATCTTGAGAGAGGAAATGTCATTGCTCCCTATGCAGGCCTCACGGAGCCATTGGATTTCATCAAAAATATCTTAATTTGTATTCTGAAGTTCAACGAAGGTCTTACGGGTGTGGAACGACGTGATGCTGAGTAATAAATGACATTATTTTCATTTTTGAGTGAACTAACCCTTTAAATGTATGTTTCTGTCAAAGTTTGCAAGTTTGCTCCTACACTAGATTATTTCTCATTCATTGTTCACAGTAATCCCGCGATCTTCTGTTTATTGTCGGTATTGCAGGTTTTTTGTTGGGTGTTGTGTGCGGCATAACAGCTGTGTGTCTACGTTTGCTCATTTTAGTTCACTGCAAGATTTGTGCACGAATACAATAATAATTATAATAACAATAATATTTTTTTTTAATTGTCATTAGTTCTCAGCTTCTTTACATTGACTAATTGTGTGTAACTTTAAAACTTAGCGTCGTGGTCATACTTTTAAATTGTATTAAAATCAGCAGTGAACTTATAATAATGTTTCATGTAGTTCTGGTTATGAATTGAAGTCAAACTCAGTGATTTTTGAATATTTCAGGCCTTAGGCATTTTAGTTCACGCCCTTAACCTAACCATTATGAGTTACATTTGGGAATCCACACCCATTTAGCACTGTCCTGCTTTTACCAACAGGGGGAGACAAATACCACAAGACCACGAACCTGTAATACGACATCACACATTAGCCAAGCGTTTTATGTAGTTTTATTTAGCATTGAGCTGTTGAACAAAGTAGCCCAATATAATTAAACCACTGACTTATATTTATATTTTGTCGTCATAAGAAGTTTTAGAAACTAACAGAAGTGATATATCACTAACCACGGTAGGTTAGCCAACCACCTTCCTGCTGTCCATGAATGTTTACTTTCACACAATGAGGTTTATGACCTTCTGAACTATGTAACTGCATTATATTTACACTTCATGTTCTTTCAGCGCTATTTCTAATACAGTCTGATTGTTTTGTGTATGTGTGTTTTTTGTAGTTTGTTTGTTTGTAAGGTCAGTTGCACTTTGTTATGATTTCTGGTATGGTTGAGTCATTCATCATGAGGGTTTCATTTGAAAGGTTTTCACTATATATTCCTCCAACATGATCATTGAATACATAGAGATAAACTAAATTTTCAAATACATCAAACATTTATTTTTTTATTGTAAAAAGAAAGTTTTGAGATTTTAAGAATCTTTTAAAATGTTAATCCACTTAGGCTCTCATTCCCATCTAGATTACTGTAATACTTCTTGGCACATACTCCCTTGAAAAGTAACAAGTTTGCATTGTTCGTATTTGTTTATATCAAGATCATAGGTTACAATTTATATGAATGTATAATGGAAAGTGTTGTATTGGGGTTTAAATAAATTTTTCAACATTTTGATTGATTATCACCAATTTCACTTTTTGCACTTTAATGATCCTGTGAGATGACAAATTTTAATTTTTGATGACATGATGGTATGCGGTATGATGGTTTACAGTTACTAAGGTGTTTTAAGTGTTTCTTCTACATTTCTTTGTGGTTGCTTGGGTGTTTTGAGTGATTGTTAAGTGACTTCTAACTGGTCCAAGATAGAAATCTTGTGATATTAGTTTTAACATATCATAATTTACCATATTATATAATTTATAGCATTTCACACTGCAGGAAACTGTCACAACTTGAAATGTCATGTCAATTAGTTTTGTAGGTTTTTTTTAATTATTATTTTAATTTTTTTGCCTGGTCACTGTGTTTATTTGCTCAAGTACTGAAAGAGTGTGCTGTGGACCCGATTACATAAAGGACTGTCTAGCTAAATATATTCCTGTTGGACACACAGAAGCCTGTTTGCTGGTCTGTTGGTCAGAGGGAGCAGTCAGTGGGTATTTAGCGTCTTAGCTTCTTATAAACAGTAGTGCCCTCCACTTTTTGTTGCGTATGTAAATCTGGCATAAGTATGAGCAAGTTTAAACAAGTAGCTGACTTAATTTACAACTGAAGTGTGTGAATGTACCTCACGTCTCCAGATCTCAAGGGGCCTAGGAAAGCTAATTTTCATCCAGCGCTCCAGCCTCATTCTCTCTGTCTTGTTATGTGTGCATAACCCATATCAGGCCCAGAATGCATCAGATGCATTGCTGTACTCACAGCGTAACCCACTTACAGCATAACCAGACTGAAAAGGGAGCTTATTCTCATAGAACTATGGGCTATAGTTATACTTAACTATGGTCAGGATCTCTCTCTATCTCTCTTCCCTTTCAGTCTACTTCATATCACTCTACAAATGCCCTTGTAAATTTTATTACCCCTTATATGTCATACAGGAAAGAGAAGCCCGATGTTCTAATTACCAGAAGGTTACACCAAGAGGAAAATGATATTGCTCTTTCATAGCTCAAGAGATTTAAACAAGTCCTTGGTCATGTTTTATTTAAGTAACAACTTTGAGACACAAATGAGACCATTAATAACACAATAAGTAGAGGAAATTATGAAAATGGAGATATAATTAGTTTTATTAAGTGTTAACAATGAGATTATGTGGTTTTTATAATCAATTAACACTGCTTTTGTCATTTTTTACAAGATGGAGAAAATTGTCACCAAAAAAGTCATTCGGTTTAACCAAAATTTCGGTTTTACCGAATGACACTTTTTGTTATACTGAATGATGATATTTTCAACCAGTGCTAACAGGCTGATATCTAGCTAAAGGACAATCATCAAACATTTTATAGTTAGTATAAGTTTTTAAAATATTACAACATTTTCCATGTTTTATAGCAGTTGTACCGAATGACCTGATGTTTCGGGACATGCGAAGGAGCAAGTGAAAACATGAATTTTTCGTTATATTTAAGAGAGTTAGTTACTTTGCATCATGACCGTGTGGTCCTTTGCAGGCGTCTGAATGATGTCACATCCTGTCACATGATACTGACCACATGAAAATGGTTGATCCAAAATGGTCTCTTTATATTGGTTACTCTGAATGACATCAATGAAATTCATTTTTCCGGACATTCTTTCTCATAACAAAGCAACGACTTCTACACATAATTTTAACACAATTTTGCACTATGTTGATATATGATGTTATAAAATCATGCTAGAATATAAAAAAAACAAAACATTTATTACGTTTTAAGATATTTTAATCACAAATAAAATGGCTGTATTGGCCTTTGAACGGTTAAACCGTTCAAAGGCCAATTTGAAGTGACCTTTTGACACTTCAAAATCTTTAAAATACCTTTATATGTAGCAAAATATAATTAAAACCTTTTGGATTCAATAAAAGAGATCAAGTTGTACTACCTTACATACTTTGGATGTCATATCTTTGTTTTTTATTATTATTAAGGCCTTTGGACAAAAAAACGATCCGTCACGTCATTGATCCATGTATGATTAAACATTTATTTGCATATATAGATATCGATAAAATAAGGATAATTGAAATTATTAGAATTTATGATTTATATTTATGATTAAAATACAATTATTAAGCACTCTACCATATTTGAGCTCAGATTATAAATAGAAAAAATAATGTATTATCCTACTTGATGTCTTAATCAATTGATGTGTTTGTTACTACATACCTCCTGTAATTTTAAAGAAAATCAGACCATTGCACACTGAGATATGGGTATTCATGTACACACCATCTGGCGGCCATTTTGAAAGCTGTCTGTAAACTTTCAGCAAAAGAGGAGTGTGGGGTGGAGGGCGGTGTAATTACAGCTACTTAGTGCAAAATTAAGAGATTAATGTTTAGACTTTTGCATATTATAACCTGGAACCTGCATGTGGAAAATAATTACAGTTAGATCCAAAAGATAGTTTTAGCTACACAGCACAGATGCTACAGAACATAGTTAGCTTACTATCTGTATAAGATTGTTTGCCAAACTAATATATTACTTTACAGGCATTACTGGCTTGTACTTTTAAATCCATAATATTATAAATTTACAGTTTATTGATGGTCTGTGGTTTTAAACTGCTGCAATTTTTAAAGAAATAATATTATTGTTAGTTGAGCTTAAAGGGTGCACTATTATGAAAATCACACTGCTTCAGTGTGACATCAATAAGAAAAAGTATAATTTCATTGATATTGTCAATAATAGTTGTTCATATTAAAATATGTATAAACTTAATACATTACCTAGATTATTTATTTAGCAAAATCTTGTCCTTTAAATTTAATGTAATATTTATTAAATAAAAATTGTTGCTGCTCCAATTGATCTCAGTGTGCTCCCTTTAAGCTCATCCACATTAAATGTCTATGTAAATACTTCATAAACAGACTTTAAATATTAAAATGATAGTTGTCACTTTAAGTTAATCTTTATAAAATGATTAATAACTCATTTTCACAGCCTTAAAGGGTTAGTTCACCCAAAAATATAAATTACCCCATGATTTGCTCACCATCAAACTATCCTAGGTGTATATGACCTTCTTCTTTCAGACGAACACAGTCGGAGTTCTATTAAATAATGTCCTGGATCTTCCAAACTTTATAATAACAGTAAATAGAGGATGAGATTTTGAGGCCCAAAAAAGTGCAACCATCCATCATTAAAGATATCCACATGGCTTCGGGGGGTTAATAAGGGCCTTCTGAAGCGAAGCGATGCATTTGTGTAAGAAAAATATCCATATTTAAAACTTTAAAAACTAAAATAACTAGCTTCCGACAGACGGCCGTACGCATCGATTTATAGCGAAAGAGTAAACTCTGACTTGACGCATGACGTAATGCCGAATGCAAAAGTGCAGAGGATAGAGCAAAACAAAACATGAATTAGAATATATAACTGATCAAATTGAATGCCTTGATGATTGTACCCATTAAGCCCAGCCAGACTTTCTGCATTTAATGATGTACATCTTAATTGAAATGTTTTTGTCATTTAAAATAAAATGAAATATTATTGTGTGAGATTAATATTTATTTTAACATAACATCTTGTACTGAAACCAACATCCTGTGCACTAAAACTGTCTCAATGTTGATTTGAATGAGCTTAATCGGTACGTTGACCCTATGTATTGTTAAAATAAGTATAATTAAATAAAGACTTTATTGTCCTTGTGACAACCCCAAAGGTGCATTGAAAATCTAAATTCAAGAGAAAAATTAACATTTAAAATAAAACAGAGTACAGGTAAGTAACAATACATATACTAAAATACAATATACTAATATTACAACAAGATAAAATAGTTAATAAATATGAATAATTAGCATAACAATACAATAAATAAATACAATATAAAGGCTTAGTAAAGAGAATCATCAAAATATTTAAAGTTGCTCAGAATATATACAGTGTATAGCAGCATTATTTCAGGTATTATTGAACAATTAGTCACACATAGCTTATTGTACATGGTCAGACAGACATTTTTTTGTTTGTTTGTGTGTAAACGGATTGATCTAAAGCACCTGCCTGGTGGGAGGAGCTTAAACAAGTTATGACAAGGGTGAGTGAGGTCCTTGATGATGTTTTTGGCCCTTCTCAAACAGCGAGTCTTATGAAGGTGTTCAAGTGATGGCAAATCAATGCCAACAATGACCTGTGCTGCTTTTACAACCTGCTGCAGGGCTTTTTTGGCAGCTTTGGTACAGCAGCTATACCAGGCTGACATGCAATTAGTCAAGATGCTCTCTATAGTGCATCTATAGAAACTGACCGACAGCTTCTGGGGAAGGTTAGCTCTCCTTAGCCTTCTCAGAAAGTAGAGGCGTTGTTGTGCTTTGCCTGCTATACCTGCAGCGTTGTCACCCCAGGAGAGATCCTCTGTGATGGTAACTCGTAGCTGGGGACTCTCTTCACGACCTCTTCTTTGATAGTTTCTGGGCTGTGGGTGATCTTTTTAGTGGTCCAAAAATCCACAATCATTTATTTGGTCTTTTTGATGTTTAAGACCAGGTTGTCGATGTCACACCACGCTGCCAGTTTCTGAAGCTCCTCCCTTTTTGCAGCTTCATTGTTGTTTGATCTATGAGCCCAATGACAGTCGTATCATCTTCAAATTTAACCAGAATGGGTGAAAAATGCTTAAAGCACACATCCTTGTGGCACACTGGCACTCAAATCTAATGTAGAGGATGTATGCTTGTCCAACTGCACTGACTGGGGGCAATTGGTGAGAAAGCCCAATTAAAATTTTAATAATAATTTATTTAAAAAGAATGAAATCCAGTATGCGATGGCCATTTACTCAATGTTTATATTTTAAGTGCTTGAGGCAATTTAATTTCTTATCATTTGGCACAAAGGTTTTGCCTGCCAGCAGGACTTTGCCCGACTCTTTAGCCATTAGGGGATTTATGTCCATTTATGACCATTGGGTACAGTCAGACTGGCACACAAACACCAGACGTTATTTGCAAAGATTTAAGACCAGAGCTCAAGCAACTAAGCCGCAGTTAGCAAGACATTGGGTGTTTTCCAAGATCTCTACAATTTTTTAGATTTCTAAAGCAATTTATTTTTTGTCATTGTTTCTAGAATGCCGGTGACCTGATAAAAGTAAATAGAATTCCTCTTATTTATTCTTTTTCCTGGCATGATCTGCATAGCTTCTAAACTCATTCAGCCCCATGACCTACAGTTCACTTCCTGTTTCTCTCAAAGCACTTCCTTTGCACTTGTTGATGAGTCAGAGTGCAGTTTCAGTGACCTTTACCAGTGCAGTGGGTGGCAGTATGTATGTTGGTATGAATGTGTTGGGGTGTGGTGTGTGATTTAGTGTGCAAATGCACTTTGGCCGAAGTTGTTGCTAGCACAGTGTTTTTATGTCAGAACACTCACAAACACATGGACGCAATGCACCGCCTTCAAGCGTGAACAATGCTTTGTGAATCTACTGTGATTTCCACATCGGTCTTGGAGAATAGAAGGAATAAATAGACATTTCCTCTTGGCCTTCTGGTTGCACACAAACACGCTCGTAAGCACGCTTCCACAGCCACGCGAAGGACATACTCGCCTTTACACATCCGTTCCACTACATTCATGCTAACAAAAACAACACTTAAAACTCAAGACAGTGTAGCTGCTGTGAACTGTGGTTTTAAAATGCACATCTCTTGCTCACACAGGCATTGTGCACCATTTTGATTTCCTAGTGAAGTATATTTTTTCTCACACTGAGTAAAATATGAATGTGAGAAACCTCCTCCCCACCCAGTTAAGCACAAATCCCTCCTCGCAGGTGATTCTGAAGATTTCATTGGTCAATCACAGTGCTGAAACATCAGATCCATCCATGATTTTTCTGAACTGAATCCATGACTAACCAATACAAATCTGCACTTAAATGATTTGGGAAAAATATAATGCAATATTAATACATATTGGCCCAGATTCACAGACAGGGTTTAGATTAAGCCAGGATTAGGCCTTAGTTCAACTAGGGCATTTAAGTAGTTTTTATAAAAACATACCTTAGAAAAAATATCACTGGTGTGCATCTTGAGACAAATCAATGACACTGACATATTTTAAGATATGTCAGTACAAGTTGCTTTTAGCTAAAACAGCTCAAACATGCATTTTAGTCTGGGACTAGTTTAAGCCTTGTCTGTGAGACCGGGGGATTGTGAATTGTCTTAAAGGATTAGTTCATTTTATAGTTAAAATTTCCTGATAATTTACTCGTATGTCATCCAAGATGTCCATGTCTTTCTTTCTTCAGTCGAAAAGAAATGAGGAAAACATTCCAGGATTTTTCTCCATATAGTGGACTTCAGTGGGGTTCACTGGGTTGAAGGTTCAAATTGCAGTTTCAGTGCAGCTTCAAAGGGCTCTACACGATACCAGACGAGGAATAAGGGTCTTATCTAGCGAAACGATCGGTCATTTTCTAAAAAAATAAAATATTATATACTTTTTAACCACAAATGCTCATCTTGCA
This sequence comes from Anabarilius grahami, assembly GCA_003731715.1. NCBI lineage: Eukaryota > Metazoa > Chordata > Actinopteri > Cypriniformes > Xenocyprididae > Anabarilius > Anabarilius grahami. The sequence continues at coordinate 1,652,979 of RJVU01053643.1, read as the reverse complement.
CTGCTCTGTGATGCGCCACGCATTACGTAATCACGTTGGAAAGGTCAGGCGTGACGTAGGCGGAAGTACAGATCCAGTGTTTACAAAGCGAAAGTGCAAAGACCAAGCCAAATGCCCTATATAAAAAAAGAGGGTAAAACAACGATATCAGACGATTTTGAAGTTAGAGGAGAAAATGAGATGTAGTCTTTCGGCCTACCGCTACGTCACGCCTGACCTTTCCAACGTGATTACGTAATGCGTGGCGCATCACAGAGCAGTGCAAGATGAGCATTTGGGGTTAAAAAGTATATAATATTTTATTATTTTTAGAAAATGACCCATTGTTTCACTTGATAAGACCCTTATTCCTCATCTGGTATCGTGTAGAGCCCTTTGAAGCTGCACTGAAACTGCAATTTTGACCTTCAACCCGTTGAACCCCACTGAAGTCCACTATATGGAGAAAAATCCTGGAATGTTTTCCTCAAAAACCATAATTTATTTTCGACTGAAGAAAGAAAGACATGAACATGTTGGATGACATGGGGGTGAGTAAATGATCAGGAAATGTTAATTCTGAAGTGAACTAATCCTTGCATAATCATATTTTATTGTATTTTAAACAGTTTGTAGTGGAGCTTGCACAGCGCTTACCGAACGCTCTGAGTTTGTGTGTAGCTTGGTGACATGATAATCAAATGTTTGGCTTCTGTCTGAACCATTTCTATTGACACTATATGAACCTATGCGGCCTTGTGCCTGTGGCTGTATCACAGTCATACTGAAATTCAGAACAGCATTCAGTGCGATTATTGCGTAACCTCAATAAGAAAACCAGTTCTTGTTGTCTGAAGCAACATGACTATAGGAGGATTGCAGATTTTCAAAAGGATTTTCTTACGAAATTTACTTTTATTTTGCTCTTTTATTGACAGATCTTTTCAACATAATATGCAACATAATCAATCAATTTGCAATTCAAATAACATGAAGCATATATTTTTTTTAAGGAGGACTATTTAAATTTACATTTCAACTGTACACAATCAAGAAAACAAATTAATCTGTGAAAGTGTATTTAACACTCAGCCAGACTTCCTCTCATGCTCTTGTCTGAATTTCAGCTGAGTAGTAAAAACAGCTTTACTGCATTTACTAAATTGAAGTCAGCACAGCTGCCTGTCAGCGCATAAACTCCCTCATTGGGCTCTTCAATCCATTATTCTTCCCCCCACAACTCCATTTCTCCGGGCTTTGCAGCTCGCCACGCCTCGCCTCGTTTTTTCTCAATAGTTGTCAGAGCCTCGGGTCACTCACTAGTCGTCGTGAGGCATCTTCCACTCCCTTTCTTTCTCTCTCTCTGTCTCCCTGTCCTCCACCTTCTCAGGCTCCAGCATCCTTTTTTGCAAAGGCTGAGAAAACCGTGGACCGCGAAGCCGTTCGTATATCTGAGGTTGTTTGAGCTCTTTATTATTTGCCTGAGTGAGGCAGGAAAACAAACGCGAGTCTTTTCTCCTCAAAAGTTCTCTACTCAAACTCCGACCATGTCCGGCGAAGACGCACCTGCCCAGCAGCAAAACGCCGAGGAGCAGAAGCAGCAGCAGCAGCAGCAGCAGGAGACCAAGACGCCCGCCGAGTCCCCAAAAACCGAGAGCAAACCAGACCCACCCCCCACCAGCGCGTCCACCGAGGCTGCCGCCGCCGCCGCCGACGCCGACACCCCAGCGCCCGCCGCCGAGAAAGCCCCAGAGGAGGACACGTTCAGCTACAGGGCTCTGGTGCTCACCGGTTACGGCGGGTATGATAAGGTGAAGCTCCAGGTGAAGAAGGGGAAACCGGCGCTCAAGAGCGGCGAGGTGATGGTGCGCGTGAAAATGTGCGGGCTGAACTTCGCTGATCTGATGGCGAGACAGGGACTGTACGACCGACTCCCGTCCCCGCCGGTAACCCCGGGCATGGAGTGCTCCGGGATCATCGAGGCTGTCGGTGAAGATGTGACCGACAGAAAAGTGAGTAAACTTAGTTCATTCGAGCAGACATTTATTGATATCCGTTCATTTTATTACATATAACGAGTTTGTGTTGTGTTATGAAAATGTTTCCCCAGTGTTTACAGTTATTTAGAATCTTTAACGGTTTTCTTTTTTTAAAACAAAACCGTTATACAAAGAGAGAGAGAGAGAGACAACTCCTTCTTAAAGTCCTCTCATATGATATTCACTCGCCACCGGAGACAAAAGAGGGGCGGGAGGGGAGCGGAGCCTCATTTCAGAAGCACCGGAGCTCTTGTCGCGCCGACCCGAGCAATGGCCCGGAACGCTAAACGTTTACGCGAGAGCGAGCTTTGCTTGTGTGCGCGGCGAATTAAAAGTAACAAACCGCACCTTCATGTACACAGCTAAACAATAACACTCCCACTGTAAAGAATGAACTGTCGCTTTATTATAACGGAAGCGTTTAGTTTTATGGCGACAGTGGACCCACCGCCCTCTTTCTCTCTGAGATTGACGGGTTTTGTGAAGTCGCACCTGAGACGCGCAGCATCCACACGCGCGAGCCGTCAACTCGAGAGACTATTTTGGTCGTAAATAATGCTTTCTACATTCATTTAGTTACAGCTATTACGTGCGAACGATGCCCGGTGTAATGTGGGCGCGCGCGTGGGGGACTCTCCCCACGCGCAGGGGGGGAAAAAAAAGGGCGAGGCTCGCGAGGGGGGAAAATGCTAATCGCACGCGCCCTTTGTCATCTGCCTCGCGCATTGTGACACCGACATACTCTCTGACATCATTCATCATTCCTGCCAGATTTTCTTCTTCTTCTTCTTTTGGCCTCTTTAAACAATAATTAAAGTTCTTCCCTTTAGGCCTATTTAAACGTCAACGCCTATTTCTGTAGGCATCGCGCCAATGAAATACAATTTCTTAGTATTACCATATTTGATATAGTTGGCCAGCGGTTCTCTTTGTGATTACAATAGTGTAAATAATAAACCTAATTCTCGGGTTACTCTTTTCCAGCCCTAAATGTCTTTAAAAAAAAACAGCGGAGCCGTAGTGTGACGTGGATTAACTGACTTTCTATGTGCTCCATATGAACAAATCGATGAGTCATGCCTGGTGGTCGCTGCTGGTCTCCATGGCAACGTATCATGGCAACGCCATGCACCGGCGCTGTGTTGAAAGGATTCGATATTTGTATTACCAAGAATAAACATATTTAATGAGAACCAGTCGAAGAAAGCTGTTCAAGAATTGTGTGAACTGCAGATTAAAACCCGAATCTTTGCGTATATGAGTAAAGGGGAGAGAAAGAAAGAGGGAGCGAGCGAAAGCAAGCACTAGGCGTTGGCTGGTGGGTGATGCGGAGGAGGAAGATAATGGTTCAGCCCTTCCTCAGCCTCGTCTGTCATCGATATTGAATTTAAAAGGTCATCGTCCACCCTATCTCTCTCTCTCGCTCTCTTTATTACCATGTCAGCAAGCAAACAATTGCTTCCTCTCACATTAGGAGACCTGATAGTGCTTGGCAAAGCTGACATTGTTTGGTGAGCATGTGAGGTGAGGAATCTGCTGATTGTGAAATCCAGAAAATGACTCTTTCTTAGAGGAAGAGACTGAGAGATTGTCTCTGCATCATGCCATCTCCTTAAACAAACTCTCGAGAGCTGTAGAGGTGGATGCTAAAGGCCATGACATCCTCTCGCATGACCTGACAGATGTTATTCCTAAACTGCTCTCCTGTGCCCACTCCCTGTCTATATTAGCATTTTTTAATGAATAATTCATGTAACTTGTTGCTTATGCACACACACAATATTTATCAGAGTTCTGCTGCGAGGATCAGATGCATCTGTTCACAATTATCTTCCTCTGGACCACATTGTCAGCCTGGAATTTCCTCTCTCTCCCTCCCTCTGTTTGTGTGTGTGTGATTTGACAGGTCGATGATAAACAGCGATGCAGTGAATATCAGTAAGTGAACAGCAGGGACACGCGCCTTTTTAGCCGAATCTGATGGTGTTATGTTTCTCATCGAGAAGCTGTTTTAACCACAAGATTTTTGACATGGAAACCTGATGTCTTTTCAAGGACTCGACTTTAAGAGCAGTTTAGCTGTGATATAAGAGTAGTGTTATGGTTTTATGAGTTGCAGGCCAAGATTTGTTCAGTTAGTATTACTATATCACTATAAGAGTGATCAACATATTAAAGCTGTGTCGTTGTGGAATAATAAAAAAACCCTTTACTGCGCAATAAATGTCACAGTTGAAAAAGAGAAGAGGTAACAGTGTTTCGAAGGGTAGAGAGAGAGAGAGAGGTTACAGAAGTGGAAACAGTACTGGTGCTAGGATGGAAGTATGACCTAATTTGACAATTGTAGGGATTAAACAATGCAGATGAGGATAAAAATACATCTAAGCCCAGTTTCACCAGTAGGTGCCACATAAAACAAGCAAAAATAAATGGATAGACTTGAAAAGTCAAACTCTGACTTCAGCTTTCAGTGCATTTTAAGTATTTTAAAGGATTAGTTCACTTTCAAATGGAAATTATCCCATGATTTACTCACCCTCAAGCCATCCTAGGTGTATATGACTTTCTTCTTTCTGATGAACACAATTAGAGATATATTAATAAATATCCTGACGCATCTGAGCTTTATAATGGCAGTGATAATAGGGGAGTTAATGGGTAGTTTTTTTAATTTTTATTAAAAGGAATTAAATAATTAAAAAATTAAATGGGATTTAAGGAAATAATGAAAAAGAATGGTATGTCTAATATGTCAAAATTGCAAAATGTTTCTTGTCACATTCAGTTATGAATTACATTAATCATATATTAATCAAATAATAGCATGTCTTCAAAATGTTGAGTAGTTTGCATCACTGTATATTACTGTTGGTCGCTGAATATTTCAATCATAAAACAGTCGTCAAATATCAAATATTTAGCTACTTACTCGCCCCGTACTCTCTCACTGCTAAAACAAAAGTGTCTCATTGGAATTCGCATTCGTATTCAGTGAACAGTAAGCCCCGCCTTCTTTGATTTGATTGGCCAGCTCACTCATTCTGACAGTGATGAGCGCTCTTAGACCGCTGAGGCAGACCAGCCTAAAAATTTAACTTTTAAGCATCAGTAATTTCAAATATTGGGGGGGACAATTTGACCATTTCTAATTATTGGGGGGGACTTCATGCACTTGTGTAAAAAAAAAAAAAAAATCCATATTTAACAAGTTATGAAGTAAAATATCTAGCTTCCGCCAGACCGCCTTCCGCATTCAAGTTACGAAGAAAGTGTAAACTGGTGTCGCGTCAGTTAAGCTTTTTCCGTAAAGCTGAGCACACATTTAACGACTAGTTAAAACATTCTAAGACTGAGCTCAACACACAGCGATTGTTTCCTGCGACTGAAGCAGATTTAAATACTTACACACGGGATTTAAACGCCGACTGTCATCGCTGACTGAACGCAACTGGACGCGTTTGATCGCGATCAGTCATAAGTATCAATTTACATTCATAATCGGCCTTACAATCGTTAAGTGTGTCCTCGGCTTTAGTTGAATAGGGAAGGCGTAGGACGTGGCATAAGCTTTGTGAACTGCAAGAGTTTTACACTTTCTTTGTACGCATTTAATCCTGCTACTTTTGAATTATCATGGAATCTGAAACGACGAACCTCGATAGGACTATCATGCATACATATCTGTGTGAAATATATGGAAAAATTTCTGCCAAATGGCAAGTCTGTAGTTAAAAACTTAAATTTTATATTAATATATTAATGGAAAAAAATACATGATATTTAGGTAATATATAAAGATATAAAAGGAACACTGCATATCTTAGGTCTAGTACTGATCACCATTTCTATAAAGTTTTTCATCATTTTTGTCAACCTTTGCCTTTTCCAGTTCATTTTAAATTCCACCGGACAAAAAAAAAGTGAAGGAAAAAAAATTATAAATCATGTAATATCTTAATATGACGTCATTAAGCTGCATGCATAATTAATTATAAAAAATAATTAAGCTATTTAAAAATAAAGCTGTTAACTTCCCAAAAGTATTTCAGCATTGAGTTTAAATGATAGGTATAAATAAGATTATAAATAATAAATCAGTTAAAATATATCAGAAATTCACTTTTAATTAGTTCCTGCATAATTAATTGCTATGTCATAGATGCAACAGTGTATTTGTTGTGCATGGATTGCACCCCACCTGGAGCGTCTTGCTCAAAGGCACAGTGGTGATAAAACAGGATTGTGATCTCAATATCTCTCCGGCCCACGTGGGATTCTGAGCAGCCATCCTTTGTGTTTGTAGGCCGGAGCCTTAACCGCAGGGATACTGCCGTCACATACAAAACAAACAAACAGATAAAATAGACAAAATCAGTGCTGGGAGACAGCAAAGCTTTATGGAGCAGAATCCTGCTTATTTCCACAGCAACAAGATTAAAAGTCTGCCGACAGACGTATTTTATGAGCCTAATGCATTAGAGAGCCACTTTACCCTTCAAAGTCAGTGTGTGTGAGAGTGTGTGCACGTGTGTCTGAGTGTGTACGCGGAAAGGAAGAAACAGGAGAGACTTGCGCAGCCCGTGACAGACATCTCACAAGACCTTCAGCTGGCCTTGATCTTTGCAACCTCAGCTGAAAAGTGTTTGCTTTTGTGCAAGCACAGAATACAAAGTATGATAAGTTTGTGACACAAGTGTGACTGTTTTGCAAGCCTGACAAAGAGAGTGAAAAAAAGGAGGGGTGGGGGGTTTGGTTTCCCCGTATGGTGAGTCATGATCACAATTCCTGGCCGAGACTTGAATGCCCATTGATCTGTGATGTGCAGAAAGTCCAATTAAAGGAGGAAGAGGAATGGCAGAAAGCAAGCCAGAGACGTGGAAGACGAGATGAGAGAGACAGGGAGGAGAGATGAAATGGGGCATGGACGTATCGGCTTGGGAGTAGCCCCGCTCTCTAATTGGATAGTATAGACAAAGATGCCCATGTGTCCCTTGGGCCTATTAGACTGTGTGTGTGTGTGTGTGTGTGTGTGTGTCTTCCTGTCTGTAAGGGAAGTGCTGGGTATATTAGTGTTTGCGTTTTACTTTGAGGAAAGCTTCTGTGTGTGTGTGTGTGTGTGTGTGTGGTTCCTGAAGCTCTGTTGAACATTTGTGCCAAGTTTGTGTGTCTTCAGAAAGAAAAATAAAGAGAGAGGTGCTTTTCCCGAGTGTGTGTGTGTGTGTGTGTTGTCTTCTCTCAAGCTCATTGAGGCTGAAGGATCTGCCTGCCCCCTGATGAGAGGAACTGATCTTAGAAATAAAGAAAGACGGAGCATGATAGAGGGGGAGATGGGAGATGAAAAGAAGTGATAGACTGAGAAAGAGTGGTGGAGGAAGTGGGATGTTTATGATACTACTGATTGAGAAAATACACAAGTGGAGGAGGGGACGTAAGTGTTGAGTGTTTTGTGCATGTTACAAAGGTCAGATCAGTCAGTGTCACTGCCTTTATGAATTTTGAACACTGCTTAAAGGTGAAGTGTGCCATTTGTTGGCGCTAGCGACACCAAACAGAATTGCAGTCTGTTTATTTGAGCGGCTTGACCAGGTCTGATATAACAACACTGGGTCAACCAATGACTTGAAATCTCGAAAACAATTCTGAAAGGGTTAGTTAAGCCAAAAATGAAATTTCTGTCATTAATTACTCACCCTCATGTCGCTCCAAACGTGTAAGACCTTCGCTCATCTTCGAAACACAAATTAAGTGATTTTGATTTTTTTTGGCCTCCAAAAGACTGCAACACAACAACCAAAGCCTAGAAAAGGTAGTATAAACATCGTTAAAATAGTTCATGCGACTGCAGTGGTTCAACCTTAATGTTATGAAGCGACGAGAATACTATTTGTGCGCAAAAAAACTAACAAATATAATGACTTCTTGTCTTCCATGTCCTTCTCATACACTGTTCACGTTGTATAGACAGTGCAGGCTTCTGTGTTCCACATCAAAACGCCAGCGCATTATCATGCTGTTCATGTGAACGGCATTGGCCAATACTGAGCCAGTGTTTGGACGATCAATAAGATGCATTTAGAAAATAAATTAGTTGAATTTACTGTACATGCCAACTTCATTTGGATTATAGCTTTCTTTGCTGTTGTGCACATGCTGTGAAAGACACATTAGGCGGGTTTCCATTACAGATTTGCGCAAAAAATTTGTGCTAATTTCTAAATGTCGATAAAAAAAAAAACTATTGCGAAATGACGTTTCCATTAACCGATGTTATGCGACTAAAACTTATTTTTTTCCTCTCACGTTAAGTCATTCCAAAAATCATGGCAACAGATGTTAGTCGGTTTAAGTATATCGCAGCCACTGCACTGGCCATAATTTTTAATCGAAGGAGACGTAGGCATGTTATCTGAGCATTAATGGCAAGAAAAGCCCCTTATACTTGTGCATGAAGTGTTTCTCCCTCCTATCTGCTAAGAGTTTTTAATAAATTGTGGCATTTCTTTGTTATTTAGAATCCAGTATTCCTGTAATTCTTTTGCCTTTTTGAGTATAATAAAGAACTTTTGTCTTCTGTCCAATTACCGCGCCATCTTTAAAGAATGATCGACTTTACATACGCCAGGTGACCTGTAAATGCGGAAAAACTGTTTCCATTGCAGTTTTGCAAAATATTCTTTTTTCAAATTGCTTGAAAAACCACCTCATACGAGCGTAATAAATTTTTGCGATATATGGTAGTTGACGTGTTTCCATTGGGCGTATTTTCAATTCACAATTTCAATTTTCGAACTTTGAAGGGTAATGGAAACGCAGCAATGTGTATTTGTCCTTAAAGGTGGTACAGAGGATCTTTTCATCGACTGAGTGTTTGAAATGAGCGCATGCGTAAGAACAACCCCCCTCCTTCACAGCTCATTTCGAGTGAACGCCTCCCAACACTCGTGCACGATTATTGGAACATGAGTGTTTACCACCGGCATTCGCTGTGTTATTAAGCCGGGCACACATTTAACGACTAGCTAAAACATTCTGACTGTGCTCAACATACAGCGATTGTTTCCTGCTCCTGAAGCAGATTTATATACTTTCACATGGAATTTGAACACCGACTGTAATCGCAGACTGAACCCAACTGGCTCTGACTGGACGCGTTTGAGCGCGATCAGTCATAAGTATCAATTTACATTCATAATCGGCCTTACAATCGTTAAGTGTGTGCGTGACTTAAAGCCGTGCACACACTTAGTGGATTCATTATGTCGGACTCACCGCAGGTAACTCATAATCTGCAGTTGTTACTCCTGTCTCCTGACAAAATCATTGCATGCAGCGCCTGTGGAGTGTGGAAAGTTACTGGAGCACGCAGCCGCGCGTCTCTCACAAGGAACATAATGGCAGTGATTGACAAGCCAGAGGGCCAATTGGCTGATGTTTTTAAGGCCCTACCTCGTGCACAGATGATGTATATTAATAATATTCCTTTCAGTGCACCTAATAAATAGTCTTTTATCAGTTAGTAAAGACAGTTTCAAGTAATATTGCAAAAATGTATAAAACAAAACATCCTCTGTACCACCTTTAAACTATTAGATGCATTGTCATGTATACTATAATTTAACAGAAAGATGGAGACTGTAGTTCGACTATGCAACAAACTGTTGTACCTTGATTTTTAACTGCACATGTAAACGTACTTAGGGAGGCTCAGAGGTCTGTGCTACAAATGTATGTGTGTGTGTGTGTGTGCATTCCATGTATCTCCTTATTCCAAAGGAAGTAGTGGAAGTCTGCTGAGTTTTCCAGTTTTCCTGTATCTGTGTGTATGGGTCTCCAAGGTAATTTAAAGGATTTTCAGTTACAACCGATATTATCAAACGACTCTAAATGAAGCACATTTATCTGCTCCAAGATAAAGTTTAGCGAAACAGTCCAGATGGCCAACAGCACAGGTTCAAATATTTCGTTGAAGTATGCTAACTGTTTTGAAGGATAATGACAACAAAACATAGACAAAAGATCCCCCCAGATCTGTGCAGCTGTGCGATTTGTCTTGCCAAAAAAGAAAAAAAGAGAAAAATCCAATGCTACGCAAAACAGCAAATGAGAAAATCGCTATACTGATCCAATGAGCATTATCACATCTTCTCGAATACGGTCGTAATGTTTATTGATGTACACAACATTGTTGCAGCGCTGCTATGGTGACTGGCTGTGGTGTAAAACACTGAAAGGCATATTGTTGCTAAAACATTCCAGACTGTTTTCCAAATGTTCCTTGAACGTTTCTTTCTCTTTCCTCATCTGTAGGTGGGTGATAAGGTTCTGGTTCTGAATCGCAGCGGTCTGTGGCAGGAAGTAGTAGTGGTGGCGACCACACACACCTTCCTGATGCCCGAGGGCATGAGCTTTGAGGAGGCGGCTGCACTTCCTGTCAATTACATCACCGCCTACATGATGCTCTTCGACTTTGGGCACCTGCGTCCCAACCAGAGTGTACTGGTCCATATGGCCGCAGGTAAGTGAAAGTGTGTGTGTGCTGTGAAGATTATGGACATGTATTTCGGGCTTCATGACAGTGATTACATGCAGCCTAATGCAGTTATATTTTCATGAGCCACAACACAATGGATACATCCATCATGTGCAGGTGTGCGTAAGTGTTTGTGTACATGGTTCCTGCAGCTGGCCAAAAGGGAGCCCTGGGGCTTTTTATGCTGGCGAGAGACTACAGCATTGGTTTACATTTACTTACGCTCTCCCATCATCATTTGTGTGAGTGGATCAGCGAGTCCCTCGTGTTAATGAACTTTTTCCAAGTGCCGTCCCTAAGGGATCTTTTACTCTATGTGCAGGTGTACGTATGTGCGGGGGTATGTTGGGAATCTGTGCTTTCTAAATAATGAATGTTGGAAGACACTGTAAGTGCAGGTGCAGGTTTGAAAAGTATATTAGTTCTCAGAGAATATTCCTGTAGGTGTCAAACAAATCTCTTATCGATTAAATTCATGCGAGCGAGTCCCTTAGCAGCTGTTTCATTTATAAACGCTTGGACAATGTACTGCCGCCAGTAAAGACTGTTCTGTGCTTGTATTGGAAAACACTGAGTGAATTTGGGATGATGGTTATATGGCGATTACACAGTTGTTGATTGTGTTAAGTGATTAAGTGTTTTCTAGTTAGAACAGAACAGTGTATGTTTGTGCGCTCGTGAGAATGTGCGCGTACCGTCACAATTCGCTTTCGGATCCCAGCGTTGCCTGTGAGTGTGTTGCGGTGTTATGTTTTTAAGTGTGCATTTTTGTTTACGAGAGTGTTTTGTGTTAGATTTAACAACCTAAGTGAGAAACTATTTCAGGGCAGGCATACATTTTTGTGGTATCAATATAAAACAAATCACCGTTTTGATCATTCTAAGTGATATTACATTTGCTTACGAGAGGGAATGTCAGGAAAACAAGTGGAATAGCTGGAATCAAACTGAAGGGAGTAGGTAAATACATCGAAATTGCTGATAAAATCTGCAAACTAGAGAACAAACTTCTCTGGTATGAAACACCCTCCACATACCTAAGAAATACCACTATTAAAAATGATAAAAAGTACCACACAGCCTCCTGTCTGAGAGCACTGCTTAGAAATCATTCATCCAATTCAAGTTTCAAAAATAAAAAAATTGATGTATAATTGTTTGTGCTTTGTAGTGCATGTGTTTTAATGCATAGCTTTCAAACATAGCTTAAAAAGATGCATTACAAAGCTATTTGACAATTGTTAAAGGCATTGATTGCAAGTGTAGTTAGGGCCAAGCACACAGCTCTGCATACTGGTAAAAAAATTTTTTTTACAATATTTTATTAAAATATATTTTTTTATGGAATATTGCAGAACGGGACAACTTGCCACTCACATGAGATCGCAGTAAACGAAAGAATAGCAAACCACACCAATCCAAAGACTATCGCAATGTCTGTTTCATGCAGTCTTTAATATTAGGTGCAGATTAATTGGATCATGGAGGTTGGCCATATTGCCTCTCTGCCATATTGAATTTTAAAATGCTGAAACTTTTTAATGTTTTGTGATATAGAAACTAAATTTGGTAATCATCGACACATTTTCTGAGTGCATCTGAGCAAATTATACACAGCACCACCTAGTGATCAGTTTCATTACTCCTTCAACGAGTATTGTACAAATCAAAAACGTTTTTTGTTTTCGGGTACTCAAACGATTAATCGCATCCAAAATAAAAGTTTGTTTACAAAATATATGTGTGTTTACGGTGTATAATTATTACATATATATAAATATAATTAAGTATAAGTATAAGTAAGTATGTGTATTTATATATACATAATAATTATACACAGTAAACACACATATATTATGTAAAGACAAAGTTTTATTTTGGATGCGATTAATCCATCCCAGTATTGCAATACACACCATTCCGTTTTTGCAGCTGTATTTCTTGCTAGATTGTGTTTGTGAATTGTGAAAGTTCATTTTTAGGAAGAATTCTTCCTCCTGAACCCTGGAAGTTCTGTAGTACAAGTCAGTATTTACAAAACTTTTTTTTTTTTCGATTTAAAAGTGATGATATAGGCCAGTGGAGGTATTTCAGTGTTTTGTATGCAGCAGCAGCACTCGTGCATTAGCTGATTTAATTTTTCTGAAAAGTGTCTGGAGGATTTCTGTCTAACTGCATGTCAGACACACCGTTTAAAAAGAATATGAGATGGCTTCCATGTTGCATTTATTTCGGTGCGCTTGTGAGGAAAGGGTTTTACACTTGTTAGTGTAACGTTTTTGTCTAATTGTTATTTGGAAATACTCATCCAGTATGTGTTTTTAAACACAATTGGCCTCATTTATCAATCTAACAAGTGCAGAAATCACGTTACGACAGGGTTCACGTGATTCATCAAACATTCGTATGCTGCCAATCCCATCGTATGAATGATCGTACATTGATAAGTATGGCGGCTAAAACAATGGTCATTGGAATATCACGCCCATAAAAATTCACGGTTTAGAAGCCTTGTCCCTAGAGCCCACCGCTTGTCCATATTGGTAAATGCCAAGTTTTGAGTGGAAACGACTGTACGCCCAGTTTTCTGTCGTACGTTTGTTTCATAAATGAGGCCCAATGAGCACGAATGATACACAAACAGAAGAAATTTGTGTAAATCATACATAAAACCATTCTTGGAAAATTGTTGCATTCACTTCAGTCAATCATTTCTACGAATGATTTCCACAGGAATCAATTCTGCTTGTGTTTCATGAATGAGGCCCAATGAACAGACTGAAATATTCTCATATTCTCTCTCTGAGGTCTGATATGTGTCTGATATCCCCTGTCGCTGTGAACGCTGGTGGACATATGCATCAGTGTGGGTGTGGATGAAGCTTTGGCTCGGGGTGGAAGGAAACGCTCTCGTCCAACTGGAGTGTTTCTGAAACCAGAAATCTCGAAAGCTTCTCCTTGAACCGCCACCACACCCTAACAGTGAAAGAGGGAATGTTTTAAGATAAAACTTAGTAGTAGTCACAAATATTTGCAGAGAAATCAAACCAAAACCCTCATAATAAATAAAGCTCTCTGGTCTGTCATCTCTGGAGTGGAGGCGTCAGTCACAGATGAGTAGTCTGTAGTTATGTTGCACATCATGTTTCTCATAATTATTACCATCTCTCTTTGTTTCAGCTTGTATGTTTTCTTGTTTTTAAGACTGTTTGTGTGTGTATGATTGCTTGAGTGTGCGTGTGCTCTCAGGAAGCCCTTGGTATCTCAGTGCACAGGATGTTTTTTGAATTCGCTGTAAAACTGGAAATGTGTTTCCTCTTGAGTGAAGAATAACACTGCACCTTCATGTGGAGCATGATGTGGATTTCAGGCAAATACTGATGTGTGTTCTTCTTTAAAGGAAAAATGAAAATTGTTATTAGTTACTCACCCTTATATGTTGGTCCAAACCCATATGACTTTATTTTTTCTGGGGAACACAAAAGGAGAAATTGTGATGCCTGTCTCTCTGAAGCTGTCTGGCTTCAGAAAGGGTGTAAAGGCACTATGAAAGTATCCAATCATTAACAGACAGCACAAAATACAGGTATAAAAGTGGTCCAAAACATTTTGTGATCAGATCACTTGAAAGCGCATGTGACCACAACACATTTGTAGTGTAAACGCTAATCCGTCCTGATGTTTCCCGCACGACTGTGAAGAGCCGCCTGCTTGTTATAATAGATTGTTGTATCTGGACAAACTTAAAGGAAAGACGTGGATCTCAATGGACGCTGGGTTTGTAAAATAAAACAAACATTACACTTGCACCAAAAACAGCATTCCAGGATTACAACATCCAGGAACAGCAGTCACCATCTGCTATGATATATGAAAGTCCAAATCTCCTGTTATTCTTTTAAAGATTAGTTCATACAAAAATGAATTTATTCACCCTCCTATCGTTTCAAACCCGTATGAATTCCATTTCTTCTGTGGAACACAAAAGAAGAGGTTTTGAAGAATGTTCTATATGACTCGTGCGCTACATTCCAAGTCTTCTAAAGCCATACAATTGCTTTTTGTGAGGAAAAGACCAAAATTTGAGTCGTTTGTTGAAAATCTTCCCCTCTACCACAGCTGCAGTGATATTTTATTATTTATATACTATTAAAGTATTATTAATACTTTAAATTATATTTTTATTTTTATATTTGCAATTTTTATTTTATTTAAGTTAATTTTGTGCTTTTGTCGTTATCTTTTTAGACATTTTTGGGCGACCTATCCCTTTAAGCTTTTTTTTAATTAACAACTTCACAGCTGTCAAGTCTTATTTACACTTTCACATACTGAAAATATCGCAATTGACACTTTCATTTTTGAGTGAAATATTCCTTTACCTTGTATGTTACATCTCGAGAATTGCAGTTTCTTGGTTTTAGTTCACTCTCCTATAAGGCAAGTGGTATAGTAGCCATTTCTTGTTTTGTTTTTTTTACTCAAACTGCCAGAACAAATCTGAGCAGAGCACAACCTCTTCATTGTGACAGCACCTCATGCCCAATACTACACCATTATCTGTCTGATTGGTGTGTGACTCACTTGAAGTTGATTGACCAATCACTAGCCGTTTTATTTAGTTTGCTGGAACTTTGCTCTGATTTGAAATCCGTTTTGAAGAATTCAAAAACAATATTCAGATAAAAGAAGCTGTTTATAAATGATCACAAATTTGCAACCTCCACTTTGAATCCTGTCAAACAACTCGCAGTGAAACAAGTCCTTCTCTTTCTCTGTCCTCTATTTGCACTGAGGGTGTGGGCTGAGTGCTCGTATGTTGGGAATCTGCAGAATTCCTCTGTGTTTTGGGGGAAAATTCCCTCTCACCAGAGGAGGGTGATACTGGGAGGGTAATATTGTTGTGGACGAGATTGTTGGCTGCCAAGTCTGTGTGTGTGTATGAATGTGTGGATAGAGGGAAACATAAAGACTTCACTGTGTGTGTTTCACCCTTGTACGCCCTTGTGTAAAACGACCTGATTAGATGAACATTGTGCTTAATTTTCTTAAATATAAAAATACCACACAATCCTGAGCACAACAAATCTGCTTATGCAGATTCTTTATGTTCTCTTGCTCTATCTAAATCTCTCACTCTACAAACCCTGAGGCAGTTTAATCAGTGCATATATATTTTATTTAGAAACATTGGTTACTTTTGAATTCTGGTGTTGCCAAAGAAGCCAGACCTTTGACTAAATGACATATGGTCTGGTCCGCACTGCAGCTTATTCCGGCCAAGAACTGTCCACTTGGACAGAAGTGAACAGTTTTTGTTTTACATGCCGTTTAGAGGCGTGTTTATCGAAATATACCACAATAAAAGACCAGGGTGGAAAAAAAGTATTTCAAATAAAGACGCTCCCTTACCACTTAACTATGTTTACCACAATTTCCATGATAAACATAGTTACTGTTGGAGAAAAACATTATATATATTTAGTGAATAAGAATTTCTGTTGTTGTATTTTTAAAAATAAAAGCTGTAATTATTTGATCAAAAATACAGTAAAACGGCGATATTGTGAAATATTAATTAAAAAATATTAGTTGTTAAATAACTGTTTGCTATTTTAATATATTTTAATGATCCTTTATGATCCTTCAGAAATCTAATATGTTGAGTTGCTGCTCAAGAAACATTTCATATTAATGTTGAAAACTGCCTAATAGTCTTGTGGAAACCATCATACTTGCAAGATTTTTTAAATAGAAAATTCGAAAGAACAGCATTTATTTAAAATATAAATCTTTTGTAAGATATACAAAAGTGTCTTTACTGTCATGTTTGATAAATGTAAAGCATCCTTGCTGAATAAAAGTATCAGTTTCTTTCAAAACAAAATCTGTATTAAAAAAATGTCTTGCTCTAGTTATTAGACCGTCTTGGGTCCGAGGTAATTTCCCATGCTTGAAGCCATTCCTACATATGCAGAAGTAAGTAAAATTCACACAAAAGACTTAGCGAACACGTGAGACTGAGTGAGGAAGAATAAAGCACACATATTTTTGGAGATTAGTAGATATAAGCACACATAAAAGAGGTTCATTTTGTGTATGTTTCTGTGTGTGTGTGAGGTTAAGGGGATCTCTTGGCAGCTCTACCGCAGGTCTTGTGATCGGAGCTCAGTGGTCATGGGGTGGCCTGGCACTGCACCCCCCTCGAGGTCCAGGATACAAGACGAGAGAGACAGCAGGTTAAAAAGCACGATGTGAAAGAGACGTGTGTTCTCATGCATTGTGAGCTCTCTGACACAGAAAATGGCGGCCCTGCTGCTTTCAGAGAAACCAACTCTTCCCGAGTCGCCATGGCAACACAAACTTCATTCACTACCAACTGAATGAGAGAGAGAGGAAGAGAGGGCCGTTTAATGAAGTGATGGAACAGAAGAAGATACTGTATATGAGCATTACATGAGCTTGATTCAGTGTCAGTCCTCACTGACCTCACTGACTGACTGTGTGGATTTATTTAGCTATACGTTAGGGACAAAGTAACATCATTCGGACCCCTTCTACAGCATTGTAGAAAGAGAAGTAAATATTCTCATTTCACTGTCTCAATTTTTACACAAATTGAAGTGTTGACTGCATCAAGAGCTCAACCATTCAACTCTGCTCTCAGTGTTATTGTAAGAAAAAATAAGAGGGAAATATAAGTTCATCAAGAAATATATAAATTATTTGGTCCCAAACAAGTTAGACTGTACCTATTATTTATGATAAT